>BQNB010130801.1:0-13625 GCA_026074375.1 Tanacetum coccineum
GTTAAGTAACGACCGATTTCAAGCACTGTTTTGGTGCGTTCTAAAAAAAACTAACGGTCGACCGCTAGTGGGGAAAGGCGACAATGCCGATAACTCAAAAAATGCGAGTGAATATTTTGGAAAAGAAAGCAAAAAAACAATTTAATTTTTTTTTTTTAAATGTTTGGACCGGGTCGGGTCAACCCGGTGCATTTAATGCAACTTAATGCACCTGAAGCGCGTGGTTAGTTCTATTGTTATTCATAAAAAAAACAGACCGATGACTCAAAAAGTGCGAGAGAGTATTTAAAAACAAAACAATTTTTTGTTTCTAAAAAAAAAAAAAAAAAACCGATCGGACCGGGTAGGGTTGACCCGGCGTATTAAATGCACCCCGGTCAACCCGGTGCATTTGGTAAAAAAAAAAACTAACTGTTAAAAAAAAATATTCATAAAAAAACATACCGATGACTCCAACAGTGCGAGAGGGTATTCCGAGGAAAAAAAAAGGAAAATTTTATTTTAAAAATTTTTTGAGGGAAAAAAAGAACGGGACGCTTAGCGGAGCGCGAGGTTTGAGGAAACTTAAAGTTTTATTCATAAAAAAACAGATCGATGACTCAAACAGCGCGAGAGGGTATTCCGAGGAAAAAAAAGGAAAGTTTTATTTTTAAAAAAAATTCAGAAAAAAAAGGAAAAAAATGATAAAAAAAGAAAGAAGTAACTGTTAAAAAAAAAAAAAAAAAAATTCATTAATGTGAGGTGGGGCCGGGTCGAAAAATTTAATGCGACCCGGTGGGCCGGGTCGCCTGCCTTTTGTATATAGTAACAAGTTAGGTCACCCGCGCTCTGCTGCGGGATGTTTGGCGGCCGGTGTTTTCGGTTGGACGTGTTAGAAAGTATGTTTTTGTAAAAAAAAAAAAATTAACGGTCGTTAAGCAACGACCGATTTAAAGCACTGTTTTGGTGCATTCTAAAAAAAAAAACTAACGGTCGACCGCTAGTGGGGAAATGGGTATTTTATAAAAAAAATAAAATGAGGGCAGTTTTCGTAATTTAACACATAGTGCGAGGGGGTATTTCGTAAATATTTGGGGGTATTTGCTAAATAAACAAAAGGAAAGGCTTCGGGACGGTGAATGGGTCGGATCGACCTACAATACCGATAACTCAAGAAGTGTGATGAATATTTTGAAAAAAAAGGCAAAAAAACAATTAAAATTTTTTTTTTTTAAATGTTCGGATATTTTCATAAAAAAAAAGACGATTGACTAAAAAAGTGCGATTGAGTGACGTATTTAAAAAATAAGAAAACAAATTTTTTTTTCTAAAAGGAAAAAAAAAAAAAACGATCGACCGGGTAGGTTTGGAGGGATATTAACTTGCACCCGGTAAAAAAAGGAAAATTTTATTTTAAAATTTTTTTTAGGAAAAAAAGTTTACTTTTAAAAACTTTTTGAGGAAAAAAAGGAAAAAAAATGTTAAAAAAAAAACTAACTGTTAAGAAAAAAATATTCATAAAAAAACAGACCGATGGCTCCGACAGTGCGAGAGGGTATTTCGAGAAAAGAAAAAGGAAAATTTTATTTTAAAAATTTTTTTAGAAAAAAAAAGGAACGGGACGATTAGCGGAGCGCGAGGTCTGAGGAAACTTAAAGGTTTATTCATAAAAAAACACACCGATGACTCAAACAGCGCGAGAGGGTATTCCGAGAAAAAAAAAAGTAAAGTTTTATTTTAAAAAGTTTTTGAGAAAAAAAAAAGGTTAAAAAAAAGGTAAAAAAAAAAGCAATGTAAAGAAAAAAAAAAAAAAAAAAAAACCTCATTAAAGGGGTGGGGCCGGGTCAAGGGCGGGTCGCATTAAATTTTTCCGGGTCGGTGCGTCTGCCTATTGTATATAGTATATAATATATCGTATAATATATAAATACAATGAATATTTTAGAGTTGGGCTTGAGTCCAATACAAATACACACTAAATAGTATACGGGCTAACATAAGATACGCGCTAACACTCCCCCGCAGTTGGAGCGGGAGGACATCGAACGCTCAAACTGGAACGAAACTCCTCAAACAAAGCAGATGGTAACCCTTTAGTGAAAATGTTCGCATACTGATAACGAGAAGGAACATGAAGAACTCGAACCTGACTAGCAGGAACCAAATCATGAACAAAATGAATATCAATCTCAATATGCTTCGTACGCTGATGTTGAACCGGATTAGAAGACAAATACACAGCATTGACATTATCACAGTAAACAAGCGTAGCGGAAGACAAAGGAGCATGTAACTCGCGTAAAAGATTCCTTAACCAGCAAGTTTCAGCAACAGCATTGGCAACACCACGATACTCTGCCTCTGCACTAGAACGAGAAAGCGTCGGTTGATGCTTAGAGGACCAAGAGAGTAAGTTGTTGCCAAGAAATACACAGTAACCCGAAGTCGATCGCCGAGTAGTGGAGCAACCAGTCCAATCCGCATCTGAATAAGCAACCAAATTTGTAGTAGATGAGGAAAACAACTGCAACCCATAATCCAGAGTACCACGAACATACCTCAAAACCCGCTTAAGAGCCGAGTAATGAGGCTCCCGAGGATCAAGCATATACAGACAAACCTGCTGTACTGCATAAGATATATCAAGGCGAGTAAAAGTAAGATACTAACCAGCATCACCTAGTTTGGACTCAGTATCAACAGGCGTCCTACTGGAGTTACAACCAACCATACCAGCCCGCTCAAGGATCTCAACAACATATTTGCGCTCAGATAAAAACATTCCTGTAGAATCACGTGTAACCGAAATGCCAAAAAAATAGTTATGAGTACCAAGATCTGTCATAGAAAACTCCTGATGTAAAGAACCAATAAGCTGCTATAACAAGAGCTCAAAAGAAGCAGTGAGCACAATATCATCAACATATAATAGCAAATAAGCAGTATCCATCCCTTGTCTATAAATAAATAAAGACGAATCACATCGACTATGGTGAAACCCAACTCGAGTCATATAAGAAGCAAAACGCTGAAACCAAACTTTAGGAGCCTGCTTGAGCCCATAGAGAGAGCGCTGTAATAAACACACATAATTCGGATTCGCAAAATCCCAAAACCCAAGTGGCTGATGCATATAAACTGTCTAAGATAAAATCGTGTAAGAAAGCATTCTTGACATCAAGCTGATGAATCGGCCAATGTCGAGAAGCAGCCAACCTAGGAACAGTCCGAATAGTACCGGGTTTGACAACAAGACTGAATATTTTACATTTTCGGTCCTTTTTTTTACATTTTCAGTCCTTTTTTTACGTTTTCGTCTGTTTTTTACGTTTTCATATGATTTCAACCGTGTTCGTACGATTTCGTCTGTCTCTTACATTTTTTTACGTTTTCGTCCGATTTAAAAAACCAAAAGAAGATTTTAAAAAAACGTGCGAAAGCGTAAAAGAACAAAACGTGTCTAAACCCCCCCCCCCGGTTTATTGTTTTTTTTACGTTTGTTCTTTTACGCTTTCGCACGTTTTCTTTAAATCTTTGTTCGTTTTTTTAAATCGTACGAAAACGTAAAATAACAGACAAAAACATAAAAAAGCGTAAAATACAAACGAAATTGTACGAACACGGTTGAAATCGTACCAAAACGTAAAAAGCGGACCAAAACATAAAAGATCGGAAGAAAACATAAAAAAACGGACGAAACCGTAAAAACAGACGAAATCGTAAAAAACGGACAAAAATGTAAAACAAAGGACGAAAACGTAATAAAACGTATGAAAGCGTAAGAAACCGGACGAAAACGTAAAAAACGCGCGGAAACGTAAAAAAACGGGGCGAAAACGCAAAAAAAGACGAAAACGCATAAAACCAGACGAAATCATAAAAAAGGGAGAAAAACGTAAAAAAGGAGCGAAAACGAAAAAAATCACATAAAGAAAATTATTGTTAAAGGACTAACGATGCAAAGCGATCGTTAGTTAAATGGACTAACGTTGCCACATAATAACTAACGGTACAAACGTTTGGTTCAAGTCGGTTAAAAATTTGAAAGTACGTGGGTTTTGGTGTTAATAAAAAAGTAAAAGGTTCA
This sequence comes from Tanacetum coccineum, assembly GCA_026074375.1. Lineage (NCBI taxonomy): Eukaryota > Viridiplantae > Streptophyta > Magnoliopsida > Asterales > Asteraceae > Tanacetum > Tanacetum coccineum. The sequence continues at coordinate 4,067 of BQNB010130801.1, forward strand.
AGTCGGGAAATTTTGGAAAGTACGTTGGTAATTTATGACTTTTACCCAATGTAAAACAATAGAACTTCATTAAACCAGTAATTTTTACTACGAAATGACCAAAGGACTTAAATGTTTTCAGTTGATGAACACAGGTTTCCACTTTACCTTACATTGGTTCTGCATGAGATCCGGAAAAAGGCTATACATAGTGGTTGGGGTTTGGGGGTTTTAGTATAAGGTTTAGTGGTTATGGGTTTAGGGGTTTTAGTATATGGTTTAGTGGTTAGGGGTTTAAGGTTTTTGATATAGATTTTAAAGTTTATGTATTTATCACTTGTGATATTATACCTATTAGTTAAAGTTTTAGGGTTTTTGGTATATGGTTTAGTGGTTAGGGGTTTAGGTTTTTGTTATAGATTTTAAGGTTTATGTATATACCACTTGTGATATTATACCTAGTGGTTAGGAGTTTAGGGTTTTTGGTATAGGGTTTAGTGGTTAGAGGTTTTAAGGTTTTTGGTATAACTAGTTGGTTACCCGCGCATAGCGGCGACAATAAATTTTTTACTAACTAACTCTTTACGCAATTTCCTACCCGCTTAGCAATTTCATTTCACAACACTTTGAATGTATGTGTTCGTTGTATGTGTTCGTTTGAGTTTCCCGTAGCTTTCTCGCAATACCATATTAACATCATCATTCTCGCATGTAAAAAGACAACACTCTCTCCGAAAATATATAGTTTTAACGTATCAAGTTCATATTTAATTAAGGTTAAAGTTGTAAAAAATACAAATCAACATAAAATAAACCCGCTAAAAATGTAAAAAACAAAAAATTATAAAAATATATCAAAATGGATGTTGAATGAAAGAGCATAAAATTTTAAAAAATATGGTGAAATTAGATCATAATAAAATTAAATTGATAAAAAGATATTTCAATTTGAAAATAGAGGTGAATTTTTAATCAAAAGGTGACACATGTCACTTTATGATGTGGTTTCTTAAAATGAGATGGATGGTCAAGATTGCACCTCCTTATCTTAATTTTTAATGGGTCCCACATTATAAATGCTTTATATAGTAGTATAGATATAGATATAGATATAGAATAAATACATGAAGCAAACTAAATACAAAAGTTTTGGTTGATATTCCCCCGACCTCTCAAAAGTTAATTAACGAACAACTGTAGGGAATAAAGGGCCCCCATTTCCATGTCTTTCAAACAAGTAGCAAAAATATACCAAGTGAAATAACGCAAAACTAATAAAATAAGTGGATTTTTTTATATGATATAAAAGTGTTGAAATTCAAAAATCGTTGGGTAAAGCATATTGTGATATAAACGAATATTTAATGGTATGTTTTTTTATTTGAATTTTGACACATCAGGGGGATTTAAAAACTTTCCCCCATATCAATAAGAATAATCTAGGCTTAATGTTTATTTGTAACCTCCTTTACAAAAGTCCCATCCGTACCCCCCCTCCCCCTAAATAGTTTTTTTTCTTTTCCTTTCTTTATTCCCGGTTTTTTTTTTTCACTTTTTTTTTTTTTTTTAGTTTTTTTTTTTTTTATTTGTATAATTTTTTGTATATGTTATATTTTTTTTATTTTTATAATTTTGTATATGTTATAAAACTGTGACACGGAAAATACGGAATGAAAATTATAAAGTTTAACAAGTCAAAAGCATGAAACTGTCAAAAAATACGGAACAGAACCTGAAATAAAACTGCGTTATACTGCAAAAAGAAGGTACAAAAGAAATCATTTGTACCTTTTTTGTACTTTCTAACGGGGGCAGAGGGTACCAATAGTAGCACCCGAAAATCTAACTAGGTCGGAATTTGGGATGGTTTAAAACCTGTTAAGCACATGACACGATAAACGTAATGACAAAAAAAGTTTATGAGAATTTGTTTGTTTCGGTTAGCATTCAGTTATGGTACGATGGGACAATTGGTATTAAAGAAAGAAAAGCTTTTGCAATAAGGATTGGATGTGACTCGAGATAATTTTTAATTTTCAAGATAATGATATACCATTTGAACTTCGTGTGACTGATTATGACTTCGCTACCACAATAAAAGCAAACGTTTCAACATACGTTTTCTACGTTGTTTTAGTGAAACAAATTATAGGTAGGATAAAAATATAAATTATTCACAAGCGTTCATGGTGCGTCTAAAAAGAAAATCACAAGTATGGTTCAGGCACAAGCATAGTAAATACTATACCATCACACAATATATTTAAAAGGTGAGTTATTTTGCATACTAGTTTTTCCTTACATATTAAAGGACAAATCTAAACCATCCATTTCATTAAATTAAAAAACAAGATTTAAGATTAAAAAAACATGGAGAGACCAAAAGTGTAAATTTACTAAAAATCACACGAACCACCTCCTCATTATTTGTAGAGTTGACAAATCTTGCCAAAATTGCAATTAATTAACCTTTTTGACATTTTTTATGTTTTTTTACGCTTTTACGTTTTTTTACCTTTTTTACGTTTTTTTACGTTTTTGTACCTTTTTTTACGTTCTTATAGGTTTTCGTCTGCTTTCGCACGTTTTCGAACGCTTTCGCATATTTTCGCACGTTTTCGCGCGTTTTCGTTCTTTTTAGACGTTCTCACACGCTTTCGCACGTTTTCGTCCGTTTTCGCACGTTTTCATACGTTTTTGTCTGTTTTCACACTTTTTCTTCTGCTTTCGTCCGCTTTCGCACGTTTTCTATCGTTTTTACACGTTTTCGTCCGTTTTTTGACATTCCTCAACTCCGTCTCCGCACGTTTTTTTTTTTTTTTTTTTTAATGTGTGTCTCAATCTCGCCCACGAAATATCCTTAACCGTGTTATGGCAACGTTTTTTTTCCCGTCCGTTTTCCCCCCTTCCCTTTGTTCGCACGTTTTATCCATACGTTTTTATTTTTTTTTTTTTTTTGTGTCCCGGTTTTTCATAACTATTTCTTGTTTCTTCTTTCCTACCTTTTCCTTTCCCTTTTTCCTTCTTTTTCCCTAACCCGTCCGCCTTTTCCCCCCACCCTTTTTGTCCCCCCCCCCCCACCCTTTTTTACCCCCCACACTCCACACCGTTTTTTTGTGTTTTTTTTTGTTTTTTTTTTTTTTTTTTTTTTTTTTTTTTTTTTTTTTGTTTTTTTTTTTTTTTTTTTTTTTTTTTTTTTTTTTTTTTTATTTCTTTTTTTTTTTCCCACACGTTTTTTTTTTCCCCCTTCCGTCCCGTTTTATTTATTTTTTTAGATATTTTTCTTTTTGTTGTCCCGCATTAATTTATGCCGCGTGTTTTGTTCGTTCGGCCTTTTCACAGCGTTTTTTTTTCGTCAGCTTGTTGCCGCGTTTTTTCGCCCGGAATTTTCGCCCGCGTGTTTTCCTTCGTATTTGTCTTTTTTATTTTTTTTTTTTTGTCTTTTTTTTTTTTTTTCTTCCCTTTTATTCATTTTTTTTTTTTTCGCCCGTAATTTCTTTGCGATTTTAGTCCCCGGCATTTTCCCGCTCCTGTTTTTTTTTTTCTTCGTTTCCGGCCCGACAAATGCACGAGTTTTTTTCCGTCGCCTTCCGCCTGCCCTTTTTGTTCCGCCGCGTTCGAGCCCTTTTTTCCCGTCCGCATTCCGCCTGCGATTTTCGGCCAGCTTTTCCCCCCCCCCATTCCCCACCCGCGCAGTTTTCGGCCAGCCGTTTGCGCGTTATTTCGACCCATTTCTTTTCGAGCGTTATCAGGCCAGCGATCCTTTCTTTTCCCCCCGCGCCGTTGCGGTTAGCGTTTTTCGCGCGTTTTTTTTCAAGTTCCCAGTGGTTTTTTGCCCCCGCCGCGTTACGCATCGTAATGTTCCGCTACAGTTTTCCACCAGCCCAGCATTTGCCCTTCCGTTTGCCAGTCAATCCACCGTTCCACCTCGTTTTGGGGCCAGCCCTCCCGAGCCGTTTCCGGCCAGCGTATACGCACGCGTTTTTTCCGGGCCAGCGTTCCCGCGCGTTTTTTTTTTCGGTCCAGCTTTTCGCGCCGTTACGGTCTGATTTTCGCGCGTTTTTTTATTTTTTTTTTTTTAAAGGCAGCTTATTTGTTTTTTGCGCGTTTTTTTCGGTCTGTTTTTGCCGCCATGGTATTTTTTCCCGTCCGTTTTCCCCCCTCCTCCCCGCACGTTATTTGTTGTTGGTTGTTTCCCGTTTTTTTTCGCATGTTTGTTTTTTGTCCCCGTTTTTTCCCCCCCTTCCTTTTCGCAGGGTTTTTTTTATTTTTCCCCGTCCGCTTGTTTTTTTTTTTCTTCCTCCCCCCCCCCGCACATTTTTCTTTTTTTGTTTTTCGCAACGTTTTTCCGTTCCCCGTTTGTTCCATACGTTTTTTCCCCGCCCTTTTATTTCCTTTCCGTCCGTTATTCAGACGTTTCTCCCAATCCCTGTTTTTTTTTCATACAATTTTTTTCCTTTTTAACAAGTTATACTTACAGTTTTCGTTTATATATTTTTACGTTTATTGTTCCGTTTTTTCCCCTCTTTTTCCCGCTCATTTTCTGTTGAATTTTTGTTACCCAACTGTTTTTTTCCCCATCCCACACGTTTTTTTTGACCTGCTTTTTCCGACGCTGTTTGTTTCAGAAGACGGTTTTTTTTTCTCGTTTCTTTTTTTTCTTTTCTTTTCTTCCGTTTTTTCAAAATAATTTCTTCCCCAGCAATACGCTATCTTACCATTGAATATTATACCAAAAAAAACCTTAAAAAAAACACCCCCCCTAACCACTAAACCCCTATCCCAACAAACCTAAAACCCTAAACCACTAGTATAATATCACAAGTTGAATTTAAATACATAAAAAGCCTTAAACCCCCTAACCCCCACCTAAAACCCTATAACCCAAAAAAACCCTATTACCAAAAAAACCCTATACGAAAAAACCCTAAACCAACCACTAAAATCCGTAAAAACCCTAACCAAAAACCCTAAACCCACTAACCGCTAAAACAAAACCCTATAGCAAAAAAACCCTTTGAAAAAACCCCCCTTTTCCCTAACCATTAAACCGTATATACAAAAACCTTAAACGCCCTAAACAACCACTAAAACCCTTATACCAAAAAACCCCAAAACGCTTTGTAACTGCTTAAGGTTATAAATATCACAAAGGTGATATAATTACAAAACTTTTAAAATTTTTATAAAAAATAACTCAAAAACCATAAATCCCCCTTAAAATACCTACTAATCCTTATAACCAAAAAAAACCCAAAAAACGCCTACCATTGTAAGGTATAAGAAATCACAAGTGATATATACATAACAACTTTTAAAAATAATATACCAAAAACCCTAAACCCCCCAAAAACTATATAAACCCTATACACCTAAAAAAACCCACTAAAAAAAACCCCTTACCTAGGTTAATAAAAAATACAAAAGTAATATATTACATAAACCTTTTTTAAAAAAATCAAATACCAAAAATAATCCCTAAAACCCCTAACTAACTATTAAACCTTATAACAATAAACCCTAAAAACAAAAACCTTAAACCCCCTCCATACTTTTAGGTAACAATCAACAAGTTGATATTATACCATAAATTAGTGTAAAAATCCCTATACCAAAAACCCCCTAAAAACCTTAATACCAAAATACCCCTAAAGAACCCCCTAAAAACTAGGTATAAATATCAATAAGTGGATTGTATAAACATAAAACTTTAAAAACCTATGACCAAAAACCCTAAAAAAAACTCTTATACCAAAAATATCCTAAAAAACCACCCTTAACCGCTAAATACCCTTATTAAAACCATAAAAAAAACCCCACACAATCCACCCACCCGAAACCACTAAAACAATTTACCAAAAAAAACCCTAAACCCCTAACCACTTTAAGCAAATCATCCAAAGTACCGAGTGGAATTATAAAACAAAAACCCTTTAAAAAAATCCATATTAAAAAACCCGTAAAACCCCTTAAAACAAACTAATCTCTATACCAAAAAAAACCCCTAAACCCCCTAACCACACTAAGGTTTATAATAATCAAAAACAAGTTGATATATAACAGAAAACTTTTTAGAATATTAAAAACCAAAAAAACCATTTAAACCCTAAAAAACCCTAAAAAAAAAAAAAAAAAAACAAAACAAAAAAAAAAAACTTCAGTAAACCCCTAATTAAAAACAAAAACCCCCTAAAAAAAACCCCCTACCCACAAATATTAAAAATACATCAACACAAGTGATTATATTAATATAAAATATAATTATATATAGATAATATATTATATTTATATAAAAATTAATATATAATATATAATTCAAAAAACTTTAGAATAATATAAGCCAAAAAAAAAACCCTAAAACCCCTTTAAACCAGTAAAAACCCTAATAACAAAAAAAACGCCTAAAGCCCCCGAACCACCCTAATATAAATATCACAAAGTGAATAAATAATAATAACAAATATAATATTATAAAACCATAATACAATAAAATATATATAAATTAGATATTCATATCAACCATAAATATATCTACAACCCTACACATACATAAATATAATATATATAAAATAATATATATATATATATAATATATAAAAGAATATATATTATTAAATAATATATATTATTAATATATATATAAAAAAGTAAAATATAATACTTTAAAATTCTATACCTAGAAAACCCTAAACTCACCCCTTTAAAAAACCACCTAAACCCATACCAAAAAAACCCCCTAAAACCCTCCAATAGCACTAGGTAAAAATAAATAATCACAAGTGATTATATACAATAAAACTTTTACAAATCTATAAACCAAACAACCTTAAACAAACCCCTAAACAAACTTACCTAAAAACCCCTATACCCAAAAAAGCGTAAAAAAAACCCCTAATCCCAACCATAAAAAAAACCTAATACCAAAAACCCTTAAAAACCCCTAACCACTAAAAACCTAATACCCAAAAAAAACCTTAAACCACCAACCACCTAAAACCAATATACCAAAAAGAAACCCCCTAAAAACCCCCTTAACCACTAAAAAAAAAAATTAAAAAAAAAAAAAAAAAAAAAAAAATAAAAACAAAAAAAAAAATAAAAAAAAAAAACAAAAAAAAAAAAAAAAAAAAAAAAAAAAAAAAACTAAAATTTCTACTTGTTTTAACAATAAGAAGTTCACCCTATTGGCGATAAACCCCTAAATCCCCTCCCTCCCCTAACCACCTAAATCCCCCTATACCAAAAAATACCCCTAAAAACCTTTAACCCATTAAACCCTATACTAAAAAACCCTACAACCCTAAACCACTATGATATAATATCTAAAAACCCTAAACCCTAACCACTATATATAATATCATAAGTAATATATACATATTGGTTCATTTGTAATATCGCTGGTGATAAATATAATATTTATCAACTAAGATTCACCCGTAGCTTAGCAATTATTACCTCTGACATTGAAATATCACTAGTGATAAATAAATGTGAACCTTTATTAACTAAAATTCACCGGTGGCTTAACTTATTACCACCAACATCGTAATATCACAAGTGATAAATATATATTAATAAAATCTCTTATGATAAAACAATATAATGTGACACCAATTATAATATTCCATATATGATTAACATCACAGGTGATAAAGCTATATAATGCGACTATAATTGTGGTTATTTTTGAAAATTTTAACATGTAATTAATGGTATCTATCCCTTGTGATATTAAACGGTTAGTTGGAATTAAATGGTTAAACTCTTTAGGCAATTCTTATTTTGCTCAAAAGCAAACACTTATTTGATCTTAAGACTACGTCAAATTTCTATTTTCATAGTTTGTTTCCTTTTTATTTATTTTGGTATTTGTAAGTGACAATTATTTATCTCTTGTAATATAACACTATAAGGAAGATGAGGAGTATTTAAATTGTCGTTCTTAGCCACTTAAGAGTAACATCTCATGTGCTAAAGCAATATAACGTGACATTAATTCTGGTATTCTACAAATGAGTAATATCACATATGATAAAGCAATAGAATATAATATTAATTATGGTATTTTACACATGAGTAATATCAAAGGTGATAAAACAATAAAATGAGCAAAAGTAGACAACATTCATGTCTAGCTATATCATGAGATATTACTCACGGGAAAATTTTCAGATTTTATTACTTTATCACCTGAGATATTATTATAAAATGACTAAGACATATCATTTAAATATTTTTCAACTTTGATACAATGTTATATCACTAGTAATAAACAAGTGTCACTTACAAATACCAAAATGAATAAAAAGGAAGCAAACTATGAAAATAAAAAACTTGATGTATTCTCAAAATCAAATGAGTATTGCTTTAATTTAGCATTGTTTTTTAGCAAAATAAGAATTCACCTAACGAGGTTTAACCCTTTTATTCCTACTAAGATTATAGTATCACAAGTGATAAATAAAATTGATTACATGCTAAAATTTCAAAAAGAACACAACTTTTAAGCAAAGTTTCATTCTTGAGCAACCCTAAACCGACAGTAAAACATTTCTTGTGCTTGTCTATTGTGGTGAAAGACATAAAAATCATTAAGTACCTGAAAAGTATAAAAATATTAGAAAACACATAGGTGATAATATAAAAAAAATATACAAAGCAATGAAATATCACAGATGATACTAAAAGTTAAAAAGCATACTTATTTGTTTTTGATATATCACAAGTGATATTAGACATTAACTATGTTTATGAAATATCGCAAGTGATATTAGACATGTCATATAACAAATATCATAAGTGATATTAGACATTAAATATGTTTATGAAATATCACAAGTGATATTAAACATGTCATATAAAGAGGGTGATAGTGGTCGCGCGTTGAAATTTTTAAGCATATTTGGGTCGGGTTAGTCGGGTCTAAAATTTTATTCGGGTCAACCCGAGTAACCCAAATACTAAATAGGGTCGGGTATCGGGTTAACCCGATTGACCTGAATAAGGATTTTTTATTTTTTTAACATAAATTTTATATATTTAAAAGAGTAAAAAAAGATTTTATTTACTTTTTACACATATTCGGGTGACCCGAACCTGAATTGACCCGAACCCGAGTAACCCTTGAGTTTTAAAAAACGCGATGCGCTTCGACGCAATAAGGGTCAAAAAGCCGAGATGCGAGGCGCCAAGGCGAAAGCACACATGTCACATACCCGAGGCGACAAGTTTATAAAAAAAATACTTGTAAATTAAGACAAAAACACTAGATTCAATACATGTTGACATCTTTAAGATGTTCACTTCTGGACCCTGGTTTGAACCCCAAAGCAGTTACATCTCTAAGGGGGTGTTTCAATGTGCATTTTGTAGCTGGTTATTTCATTATTGCAACATAAGGTTGTACAGTATATGATTAGTTGTTTGGGTAAACAAATTATGCATGTATTCCTAATTTTATTATAGTTACCAACTAAAACACCAGATCACATAATTTCCAAAACCGCTTGATCACTTCTATCTTTTCAGTATTGACTTGATGTAATCATGTAAAACCGAACGAACAAATAAAAAAACGACC
>BQNB010130802.1:0-18881 GCA_026074375.1 Tanacetum coccineum
GAAGAAAAGCTATAATGTAAATTGTGTCTTTTATACTCATAGTTCCAAGTTAAATGTCAACGTTTATATTTTTGGAAAACTTCAACCATTACTGATATATCATGTTTACTCTTAACAGAATTTTAATCTTCAAAAATGTACATTAAACTTCATTATTTACGAAAAGAAAAAGGATACAATTTATGAAAATAAAAAGTAGAAAAAGGCACTTATGAGTGGATGTCTTGATGTGCGACTAAGCCAATTAGTTATGGATTTTCTTATAGATTCGAATGTCAAAGTCAAATTTGATATGAGTTAGAGCTGCAGACAAAGGATACAAAAGGTGAAACTAAGATTGCCACTTTTTTTAAATATATGTAAAATTACTGAGTTTTAGATTTGATTGTTGCATAATAGTCACTATAATGCTTCCATGTGTTTCTAAATGTCACAGTGGAGTAGCTTACGGATTCCCTATTGAAGATGCCCCAACAAGAACTTGATGACCTACTAGACCCATTATTTCAAGACTCAGTGTGCACGGCATTAATGGATGCTCAATGCAAGGCTGAGCCAACCATGATGACTCAATAGATGTGTTTGTATTAACCTGGATCCCAAGGACAAATTCAGCTTGAAATACTTTTGCTTCTTTTTCACACTGTAATAATGTAGAACTTTATTATGTGATATTACATTTATAGTTTCACTTATTTACATGTCTAGAACTTTTGAGCATCTCTTGAAATAGATACGCATATATGTTATTACTCTAAATGGTGTTACTATGAGTACGAATTGTTGTATAACATTTTCTTCGGTATTCATAAATATAATTCAAAATTCCAAACCCGACGCTCCACGCATGAAATTATACAATGCGTCACATAAGTAAAAGTTCGATTTTTCACAAAAACAAGCCCGATGTAACGCACAGGCATGAACGTCTTGCGAAAAATATAGTGTTTACCCTAAAACTTATAACAAAAACGATCTACATATAATGACGTCAAAATTCTTATTTTCGACTTATGCAAGTTGAGAGGCTTCATTCCATCTAAACGACAACCATACAATTTGCAACTCACTTTTGTTATCGAGATTTTTTTTATTGACTCACCTAATCAACGAGCCAATTGTAAAGCAACGGCTTTGAAAAATGTCATCACTGAAGTCAATTGTACGAACTTGTATAATAAAGCAACGGCTTTAAATAATGTCATCACTGAAGTCCGAAAGCATGCCAAAGTGTAGAATCAAATATTTTCCCAGTAAACCGAAGGATGACTAGAAACAATGCAACCATTTTATCAGCATTCAAAAGTATCCAACCATGCATAGTTGGTATTCTGATATGTTCTTATATACCTATACCCATTCAATAAATAATCTTGATAGAATATTTACAATATCCATGACTTGCAGTAAAATTAGCAAAAATGCAAATGTGCCTTGTATTCTAGGAAGAAAAACAATCATCTACCATATGAACCTCTGAATACCAGGCTCGTGATCCCAATGAAAGGGCCGAAATAAGAACATAATCATTGTGAAGATATTGACGGATGTATATAAGAATCCCATAAGGAGCCACATTCGATCATTAGTAACATGACAATGAAGAACTAAGATAAAGAACGGGATTGTGTAGTATCTGAACTCTATCAATGGAGTGGGAATAAGAACCGCAGCTGAAGCCACAAAATAAATCAACACCCACACTTTCTTCTGAGTATTAGCTGACAAAATAATTTATTTCTTGTTAGCTGGAAATAAAATAGATGGGAAATAGACGTGGCAAAATGAGTTGATTGCCGAACGGGTTAAAATGTGCAACTTTTTTAATCGAGTCAAAGTCAAAACTGGTCCTATCAGGTTTTATTTAAGCTTCATAGATATTTAATGCAACTAATAACATTACTGAAACTATGAGATTTAAATATTCTACTTCCAAAATAAAGTGATTCAGGAGGTTGCAAGCATTTAAATTTGCATTGGCTAACTTTTGAGCTATTCGACCAAATTTGACTCGTTTAAGTTTTTATAGTTTAGCCGGTTTGACCCATTGGATATAAAGGATAACTTTACTTAACCCGCTTCTAGGTAAATGGGTTAAAATTGCTACTTCTTTGGGGAAGTAAACGAGTACTTGAGAAGTGGCATACTGACCTAACATAGTAAGGATAGAAGTCCATGAGTAAACATATAAGGGAACCAGCAAGTATTTTGTTGACCAATGAGCATTAATAATCTTCCGCCATAGATAAAACGGATAATGACGATTATCAGCAAGCAGATAGGGGTGAGCGATGCTGAAATGGTAGAAAAATCAAATCAATAACATAAAGATTGAGTTTATCAAAGTCGATTACATCTAGGAGACTAAAAATGCATCTTATTGGAGTCAATCTAAAAAAAAATGGCAGTTGAAGTTTGACTGTTCCAATTAATTAAACTAAAAGAGGAACATAATCTGTGAGAAGTAAAACTGCCAAAAAGGTATAATAGTAATGCACTCTAGTACTCTACACGTTGATAATCATATAATGACAAGTACAAGCTGGTGGTGCCCAAGCACTAGAAACTGATTATTGCAACTTGATTCGAAGTCAATATAATCACTCTCAACAACATCATACCCAATCCCGCCGGGGCGGGGTATGGGCGCAAAAGATAAAACTAATGGATTCAAATATAATCGAACGGGTGGCTCACCATACCTGAAATAGTGCACCAAGAGAAAGCTAACTATCATAACAAGAAACCACAGAAAACAGCTAAGCAGTCTATTCTTCCAGAACGCCCTAGCCAAATTTGAAGCTTGACTTGTACTGAAGTGCATAGGAGCCATAAAACAGCATGAGACTAAAGCATAGTACAATAACTGAGCAAAATGTGGCGAGACTGCGTGCGCTTCTTTAGCCCCTGCAAAAACAAATACACGGTTCAACAAACTATTTCACTTCCCCACAATTTGAATCTGTGAGACGTAAAACCGAATCTCTAAGTTCATCAATTTTCTATTTAAAATTCAGTTTGAAGTAAGTTCTATCTCAAACTTATTTCAAACTGCCCCACCTGTGAGATGTAAACCAGAGTTAATACGTGAAAAATGGAAAAGCAAAATGTAAACAAGATGAAGATCATAGGGTTACCAAGAACGATACTGCCATTCCAAACAATAAATGCAACAAAAGCCACAAGCAATGCAAAGAAGGGGCTAAAAGAGACAAGAAGCTCCCACTTTAGATGCCAGGACGTCAATAAGATGCTCCAGATCTCACTAAATAAACCTGCATAATATATATTTACAGATTTCAATATTGATAATTTACAAAATTGAATAAAACCTTACTATCATTTGTGAAACGTGGAGCTGACGGGATTAATGAGACGAGTAACATAGAAGATGATCACGCACAACTAAAATATGACATCAACTGAAGTATTTCCATCATAAACTCTTTAATACTTTGATAAAATTGCTTCGCAAGAAAAAAAAAATTTTGGGCATATCCAGTCTATGGCAAGTCTTCTTTACAATCCATTATTCAATTTATTACAGTTACCTAACTGATACTTTTTCAAACACTCTTCTAAGAAAGCTATGTATGGATATTTCCTCCAAATTGGTGCATGAATAGCATATACACACCAACTTACCAAAATACCAACTGATAGGCCAATATACATGGCAGTTCATCCAAGTTCACATTCTATCAAAAATTTAAAAGCTAGTACGTAAATGATTTAGTAGTCATTATTTTTGATATTTCGCACATCATACAGCAATTACCGTCAGGCCTATGTTAGTTATCATGTCTTTGGTATTCTAAGCATGGAAATGAAAAAGAAATACATGGACAGATTATTAACAGTTAAAAATTTGGGTTTAGGCTATACAATAGCAACGTACTTTCCTTCATGTTCTATCATCATACATCGACTTGCTTCCGTTCCACTATGTGCTACAAACTTTCAAATTCTGTTCCAATATCATACCTATTGCTGACTTTCAGGGGTATTTTGGTAATTTCAAAAGTGTTGACACGTCATAAGTATGACATGAGAACAAAATTGAAGGTTTGTAGCATATAGTGGAACGAAAACAAGTTCACGTTTAATAATAGGACATAAAAGAACATATGTTGTTATTGCCTAAACCCAAAAAAAATTCATGGTTGTTCACACCATAAGTGACACAATTTCACTATCTTATTTGAGCTTTAAATTAAAACCTTAAAGCAACTTGAAGCGAACTGTTGTAATGTTAAATAAGCAATGTATTTATTAGACTGATGTAGATAGAAGTAATCATAGAGAGTTAACACAATATAATATAGTGCTGCTTGTGATTATGTATGGGATTCCACGAATGATGATAGGTGTGAAGAGATTTGAATTGTCTTCCATTGTTGGCTTCTTACAAACATGCTTTTTAAATCCAAGCCATACTTATGATCATATCTGGGTGTCACTATTCAGATTCATACACAAATCAATGGGTTAAATTTGGAAATGTTTTATCTTAATGAGTTACATACCCGCTACGGTGGGATTGGTTATTGGTGTTGTTGTTGCCTGGATAACATAAAAGATGGCTAAAAAACAGGTCATAACGGGACAATATAAAGTGTACTTTTAATGCATACAGTTTCCTAAATTGCTTTGTTTTTTAGTAATCATATTAAACACACTATCTACATAACTTTACAAATACTTGAACAAAGAGTGTATCTTGTCAACCCAACAATTACCAAAATATTAGTACGTAGTAATTGTTTTGACCTGTTACCCAGCCCAGCTATTATTTCACCTCTACCTGTACCCAGTTCAATATTAAGACAACCATGTTACACATTTTGTTTTATCTAAAAATGCAAATAAGATGAGACAAACCTGATGAACGATCCGGATTAGAAAGAAGACTTGTTCCACGGACAGAACGAGAAGCAGTGTCATTAGTATTACCCGGTTTTCGCCTTTTTAGGTTGGGGCTGATATAAACACCACTGCTAGAAGTAAATTGGCCATCTTTGGGATCTGATAACATATGCTCATCACGTTTCTGTTTAGCCTGGATAAGATCTAAAACCCCAGTACATGCAACAAATAGAACCCATATAATATTTGTTTGCCGTACAAGTACTGCAAAAGCTCCAAACTGCATTGAAGTAAGTTGCAATTGGTTACTATAATGAGACTCATCCACCATCATATGCTAAAAGTGTTATATAGTCAACTGAAAATGGATAAATGTAGTAGCAACATAGCAGTCATGTTTTTTACTTGTAAAGCATGTTGTTTAAGTCTAACACCTACGATCAATCCTATTTCTGACAACATGTACAGTTTGGGTGACGGGTTAAAATGGGTTGGGTAACATCTAGCACCTACGATCAATACTATTCGTGACGATATGTACAGTTTGGGTGACGGGTTAAAATGGGTTGGGTAACGCTGGGTTTACCCCTCGACATGATTTTTGTACACTTCTTTGAATTTCAGATACTACCCGTATAACACAGGTTGTTCAAGACTGATAATATGACCCCTAAATAATCAAATAATCATAACTACTACTGCATATTACCCCAACACCATAACATGTATACCAGCATAATCATTTCCAAAAAGGAAAATCCAAATGCCCCCTAAGAATCATAGTCGCTCCACAAGATCAAAAGTGACGAGTGACGCAAGCAGTTCTAAAAGACCTCAACATGTTATCATGTTCATTAGAGGTGGCTATTTTGATACATTTACTTTATTACAGTGTTGTAAATATCGGCCTTGGCGGCCGATATATCACTGATATATCGCTTATCGGTGGTCAACCGATACGTTTTTTCACTTATCGGTAAAAAATCGGTTTTGGTCAAAATCGGTCAAAAATCGGTCAAAATCGGCCGATTTTTGGATTTTTTTTTTTTTTTTTTCTTTTTTTTTCTGATTTTCTTGATCGTGATTTAATAAAAGTAAACAAAACTGAATTAAAACCACACATAATGTATATTTTACAACATATACATAAGATATATAGTTAAAAATAATAAGAATATTAAAAAACTTATTAAATATATATATATTTTGCAAAATTCCTTTATAATTTAGGGTCTCCGCCGAGAAACCGATATATCGCCGCCAAGACCGTTATATCGCTTAAAGGGGGTCGACCGCCGAGGTACCGCCGAGCGATATTTACAACATTGCTTTATTATGGGCTAATTTAGGTTACGTTTATTCTCTAAAGTTTTAGACTAATAAAAATAGCTAAACAAGAAACGAATTAAATACGTTGAAAGTTGCCCGAGGTGGCAAAGTGTATTTTTAGTCTTCAAATCCCGTAAGTTGGATAGATATTGGCATAATTTAACTTTAGAAAACATATCTGACAGTTAATATCAGATAAAAGTTAAATATTTTGGACTAAAATGTGTCGGGTAAACCCAACCAGGCCTGTACCAAAAGATTGCCCTGTTACCCAACCCGCCCAATTTGCAACTCTACATCAAGCAACTAATGGAAGTTTAAAAAAAGTCTCATAGGACTTTCAACTGCAGACAAGAAATAAGTACTTAATACAACAACAACAGTACCCAATCCCGCCGGAGCAAGGTATGGGGGAAGTGAGACGTAGACAGTCAAGTGTGTGAGAGAGAGTAAAGGGACTGCTTCCAGAAAGACCTCCGGCAAGTGTGTGAGAGAGTGCAAGCAAGTAGACAGTATGAAAGGTGTGTGCGAGGAAAGAGAGACAAAAGCATAAAAGGAAGCATATAAAGCAGAAACATACAAACGAACAGCGACATACACACATACAGTGATACGACCTACCCGTATCGATAGTAGCACCACTATAGCGGATGCGAGCTCCTTAAGAAAAGAGAAAGAAGAAACAGATTATTTGATCTCAAAACTGATGAACTTTCATTGAACGGCAATTGTTTAAATACACGTTGGAAGATAATCTCCAACGTTGACTCCAACACATATCCTATATTGACTCAACACTTATCCTAATAACACTTGGACTCGATTCACATCTCCTAAAACAAAGCAATAAATAACTAGATAAGTAAATAAATAGATAACTGATAGGAATCCTATCCCATCACGAAGTCCTTCTGCCACGCGGGCGCCGCTGACACACGCTTCGACTTCCTTATACGTTGACCATCAGGTGACGTATCATTCCCTCCAGCTTCAAAAACAACCTTGTCCTAGGATAAGCTGCCTTGAATTCAGACAACCATTCCCAGGTGGCCTCCTCGGGTGAACCTCCTATCCATTGAACAAGAACTTGCCGTTCAGGACTCCCATTGCGTAAAACCCTTCGTGTGTCACAAATTGTTAAAGGTTGTTCCACCGGTTGCCCATCTTGTAACTCCTCGGGTAAACCCGCCACTTCCACGCTATCACTTCCCACGAAAGCCTTAAGAATAGACACATGA
The DNA here is from genome assembly GCA_026074375.1 of Tanacetum coccineum. NCBI lineage: Eukaryota > Viridiplantae > Streptophyta > Magnoliopsida > Asterales > Asteraceae > Tanacetum > Tanacetum coccineum. Next base: position 7,434 of record BQNB010130802.1, read on the forward strand.
AAAACCGGGTGTATCTTACTGGAAGCAGGAAGTGCCAAACGATAGGCTACTTTCCCCACACGAGCCTCCACTTTGTATGGTCCATAGTAACGCTTGGCTAATTTGTTAGAAAGTCGCTTAGCAAGAGTAACCTGGCGATAAGGTTGGAGCTTGACAAGAACCAGATCCCCAACACTAAACTCAATATCTCGCCTTTTGCAATTAGCCTTAACTTCCATCCTATGTTTAGCTGTCAACAAACTTTCCTTGAGTTGTCTCAACAACCCATCACGTTCCACTAGTAACCCATCCACAGCTGCTACCTTTGACGAACCTGGAGGATATGGAATGACGGACAACGGCTGCCTCCCATACAAAGCTTGAAAAGGAGACATCTTAATACTACTGTGATAGCTAGAATTGTAACAATATTCGGCCCATGGAAGAAGACGAACCCACTGATGAGGCTGATTAATTACCATGGCTCGCAAATACTGCTCTAGACAACGGTTTACTACCTCCGTTTGCCCATCAGTCTGAGGGTGGTATGCCGTGCTATGACTTAATTGTGTTCCACTAAAAAGAAATAGTTGCTTCCAGAAATTACTTACAAAAATGGGATCACGATCAGAGACGATGGTCTTTGGTATCCCATGATGCTTGACTACAATATCCACAAACAACTCGGCCACCTTGTGAGCGTTGAAACTAGTGGGCAATGCCCCAAAATGAGCATATTTGGTTAGCCGGTCCACCACAACAAAAATGACCGTGCTACCCTTCGATGTCGGCAACCCTGTAATGAAGTCCATAGAGACATCTTCCCATACCGCTGTAGGCGTCGGCAAGGGTTGTAAATAACCACCAAGTGCTTCAGTTGAGTATTTGATTTGCTGACACACCACACACTTCTTAATGAACTCCTCCACCGATTGTCGCATTCCCTTCCAAAAAAACAAAGCCGACAACCCAACCAAAGTTTTCTTAATCCCACCATGCCCCGCACTAGGGCTGTCGTGAAATTCACGTAGTAACAAGGTCTTGAGTTTCGACTCCTGACCAATATAATAACGGTCTTTATAAAACAACAACCCATTCTCTCTTCGAAACCCACTCAACTCGTCACCATTGTCCAATCGCTTATGCAAATCACGTAGCTCGGCTAAAGCCTCGTTCTCACCTCGTAAATCACCCAAAAACCCAAATATGGGCTGACTTAAGGCCATAAAAGATGCAGTAAGCTGTTGATCCTCCTCAAACATGCGAGAAAGAGCATCCGCGGCCTTGTTTGTGGCTCCTGGCTTATATTCAATGGAAAAATCAAACCCCATTAATTTTCTAACATACTTTTGTTGCAGTGGCGTTTGAATTACTTGTTGCATAAGCTCTTTAATACTTTTATGGTCCGTGCGGATGGTAAACCGCCGCCCTAACAAATACTGACGCCACTTGTAAACCGCCTCCACTATAGCAAACAACTCCTTTTGGTACGTGGCAGCAACCCGCATTCGTGGGCCCAGCTTGCGGCTAAAATAGCTAATGGGCCGATTCTCCTGCATTAACACTGCCCCTATTCCATCCTCCGACGCATCAGCTTCTATCACAAAAACTTGCTCAAAATTTGGAAGGCTTAAAAGGGGAGCATTGGATAATCGCTCCTTAAGAATTTGAAAAGCCTTGCTCTCTTCTTCACCCCATTTAAAACCCTCATGTTTCAACAGGTCTGTGAGAGGTGCGGTCAAAGAAGCATACCCCCGAATAAAACGCCGGTAGTACCCCGCAAGTCCCAAAAATCCCCGAACGTGCCGCTGATTTTTAGGCTCCGGCCAATCCCGAACTGCCAACAGTTTTTTTGGATCCATCTCCACCCCGCGAGCTGATATAACGTGCCCCAAATATTCGAGTTCTCCTGCTCCGAATACACACTTAGAACGCTTCACAAAGAATTGATGTTCTTGTAAACAATGAAACACACACTCCAAATGCTCCAAATGTGCACTAAGGGTCGTACTATAAACTAGAATGTCATCAAAAAACACAATCACGAACTTGCGTAGATAAGGAAAAAACAACCTGTTCATAGTTGCTTGAAACGTCGAAGGCGCATTAGTAAGTCCAAACGGCATGACTAAGAACTCATAATGCCCGTCGTGGGTACAAAAAGCCGTCTTATAAACATCCCGTTCATGCACACGAATTTGATGATAACCTGCTCGCAAATCTAATTTAGTGAAAATACTAGCTCCCCCTAGCTCATCGAACATCTCATCCGCCGTAGGAAATAGAAACTTTTCTTTTACCGTCATCGCATTTAGGGCGCGATAATCCACGCAAAAATGGTAACTGCCATCTTTCTTTTTGACAAGTAAAACCGGGGACAAAAAAGGACTGTGGCTAAAACGTATAATTCCTTGACCTAACATCTCAGTAACCAAGTTTTCCATCTCACCCTTTTGATAGTGTGGGTACCGGTAGGGCCGTACGTTTACCGGTTTAGTGTTGGGCAATAAATGAATTCTATGGTCAATGGCACGATTAGGTGGTAAACATGTAGGAACTTGGAAAAGGGAATCATACCGAATTAAAGGTTGCTCAATCTCTAGATGTCGAGAAGACGTAGAGTTGTTTGCAACCCCATGACCCTCTTCGTCCTACATAGCAAACCTGTGACATTAATACACGCCATAAATCTCATCCGTCTCCAACAACGCTTGCATCCGATGAAGGTAATTTTCTTCATGCGTAGAGACTCGTCACCTTTTAATGTATACTTGGTATCCAAAAGAGTGAATTCCATGACCTGTTGCGCATAGTCATGCATAACTTTTCCCAATTGTTGCAATCATTGAATCCCAAGACCTTTAGATCCAATCTTTGTACGTGAAGAGTCACCTGCGAACACACGCTTTCACACATCAATGTCTCCCGCTACCAATATAAACTTTAAAATCCTTTGTTGCTTAGAGAGGTACTCGAAGGCATTCAACCACATCAGGTCGAATAAAGTTGTGTGTACTCCCGTTATCAATGAGTATGTGCACCATCGTATCGCCAATCTTACCCCACAATTGAAGTGAACGGGGGCTGCCATGCCCGACTAATGAGTTCAGAATAGAGATGTCACCACTCTCCATTCCTTCTTCCTCAGCTACGGTCACCTCCTCACGCGTATCCTCATCATTATCCGTCATAAGTAATAAGAATTTCCCAGGACAGTTATGTCCTTGCGTCCACCTATTGTCACAATTAAAACATAACCCCTTACTTAAACGTTCTTGTCGTTCCGTCGACGAAATCCACTTGATAGCAAGTGGTTTGCCATTGTTACCCGCAACCTTAGGTGCGACGGCTTAGCTACTGATGTGACCTTGGGAACTATCGCAGCCGTGGGACGTTGGCAATGAGAACCGCTCCTGTGATTAACCTTGGGAACTATCGTTGCCGACGTCTGGTCGCCTAACCGTGCCTCCGTGACACGCGATAAGGAAAACGCGTCTCCAAGGGTTGTTGGTTTTGACACCAACAGCTCGCGCTGTAGTGATAGCTTGAGCCCTGATATATAAAAAGAGATTAGCAAAGTTTCTAAGATATCCGTTACCCTATTTATGAGTTTTTCAAACTCAGCTTGATACTCCGCCACCGTACCTGTTTGTAACAATTTTGACAAGGCTCCTTGCGGGTCCTCATACTTCGAAGGCCCGAAACGATTCTTAACACTTTCTTCGAACCTAGCCCAATCGGTAATCAAGCCATTCCTCGTCATCCATCGAAACCACTCAGCCGCCACCCTTTAAGATTAAACCCAACAATCCATAAACGTTGATCGGCCGGTATATTTTTTTTCTTCCACTTTCTCTTTTATGTTTTTTATTTCCCTCATGTGTTTAAAATGAAAGTATTCGTTGATGGAATTAACAGCTTTTCTGGTTTCGGAAACCGGTAAACTTCGGCACGTCCAATCGCATAGAGCGAGGTAAACCTGGCTCACCACCGCCCCCATGCCTAGCTTGCAGCAACCCACGAGCTGCCTGTAACTCCTCTCGCAATGCATCGAATTGCAACTGAAACGCGGCAGCCTGTTGTTGCGCGAGTTTTTCCGCTGCGTCTTGTTGTTGCTTAAGCCATAAACGAATCGTATTTTCATCCATGAGTACAATGAAAGCACCAATGATACGACCTACCCGTATCGATAGTAGCACCACTATAGCGGATGCGAGCTCCTTAAGAAAAGAGAAAGAAGAAACAGATTATTTGATCTCAAAACTGATGAACTTTCATTGAACGGCAATTGTTTAAATACACGTTGGAAGATAATCTCCAACGTTGACTCCAACACATATCCTATATTGACTCAACACTTATCCTAATAATACTTGGACTCAATTCACATCTCTTAAAACAAAGCAGTAAATAACTAGATAAGTAAATAAATAGATAAGTGATAGGAATCCTATCCCATCACGAAGTCCTTCTGCCACGCGGGCGCCGCTGACACACGCTTCGACTTCCTTATATGTTGACCATGAGGTGACATATCAATCTATGTATATTGTTTTTTTCCATTATCGCATCTTGTTAAATTAAAGCTGATTCGACTTGAAAAATTAACCGGTTGGTTAGTTGACTCATTGGATTTTTTGACTTGACCAATGAACCACCTTGATTTTCTGGCTGGGTCCGCCACTTCTTATGATCAACATTAAAAAATTACAGCTTGACGCCAACTCGACTTGTTAAGTACACTAAAGCTCGAGCTCATTTATAACAATAGTAACCAAGTTAATACAAATACGCAGCAGATTAGATCTAGTTTAATATTCTGAATTAACACATAAATGACTAACCTTTGTTTATTGAATAAATAATACAATAAACGGTATAGATCTTGATTCTTGACACCGTTAGTTATTAAAATAATCACCGCTATTGATATGCTCATACTACACGTCATCCAGGGTTCCAGAGCTTGCTTCACGAATAAACACCACAAACAAACTAAAATTTAGTGTTCTTGAATAAACACAATCGAACTAAACCCTTTCGGGTTGAGTTCTTACGACCGTTCAACACTAACAAAGGAATATCAAAACTTGTGTTACTTTTGCATACATATAGTATGCATGCACACATATATACATTGCATTAGGCAGCCAATTGGTTAGACAAAGAAGAAGAGACAATAGATTTTTTAGCCTTTTGATTAGTAGATCATTCGTAGGAAAAATTCTATGAGACAAAAAGGAGTATCTTATATAATATAAGATTTAGTTTACTATAATTAATATGGCAAAGTTTATTTGCATATCAGTTTCTTCTCACATACTAAGAAACAAATCTTCACCATTCATTTGAGTTTGATCTAATGATGGGGATTAATCTAAGATTTAATTTTATTTAATGGATAAGATTAAACCTTAAAAAACATCCACTACTCCTTTTTAGTTTTGTGTTTTTTTAATTAAAACGCACTTTCATCCTTATTTTTAAAAATTACATATTGCAAAAACCGCAAAACGTTAAGATACATAAATTACACCATCGTGACGAGCATTAAATTATCTTTCAATAGAGGGGCACTTTTATATACTTTCGACAATTTTTTTTTGTTATTTTGTTTTTTTTGTTTTTCTCGGTGCAATATTTTGTTTGATATATCACGTGTGATATTACACTAATCTATAAGTTAGAACAATTCACATGCTTTCGTAAAACGGGTATAAATATTTGTGTGGAACTTTAACTGACTCATCGTTTTTGGCATTGAAAAATATATATCCTTAGCTTTCCAACCATTTATCATACATAATTTTTGGACCTCCAAATCAAAACAGTTTATTTACAGAAGTTGATGAATATCGAAGAATTTTATTTATTATTATCAAACCTACATGAAGTATCACATGTGATATAACATATTTGTACGTTCGAACACTCAACATGGTGTCATGAAATGAGCGTAAGTATTTATGTAAAACATTAAATGGTTCATCATGTTTGACATTAAAAAATAAACATCTTTACCATTCTAACCATATATCAAACATAAATTAAATTAAAACACTATTTTCTCACAAAACTATATTTTAACCCTTTTAATCCTACTAACAGTATAATATCACAAGTGATATATAACAGTGATTACATGTTAAGAATTTCAAAAATAACCACAACTAGTGCCATATTATATTGCTTTATCACATGTGATATTAATTATATGTGGAATACCATGACTAATGTCACATTATATTACTTTATCACATGAGATATTATTATTATTTATTTATCACTGGTGATACTACAATGTCAAGGGTAATAAATGTTAAGCCATGGGTGAATCTTACTTTATAAAGGTATTGGTATAGGGTTTAGTGGTTAGGGGTTTTGGTATAGGGTTTAGTGGTTAGGGGTTTAGAGTTTTTGGTATAGGGATTAGTGGTTAGGGAGGGGGTTTAGGGTTATTGGCATAGGGTTTAGTGGTTAGGGGTTTAGGGTTTTTGTATAGGGTTTAGTGGTTAGGTGTTTAGGTTTTTTGGTATAGGGTTTAGTGGTTAAGGGTTTAGGTTTTTGGTATAAAGTTTAGTATATATCACTTGTGATATTATACCTAGTGGTTAGGTATTGTACCTAGTGGTTAGGTATTTAGGGTTTTTGGTATAGGGTTTAATGGTTAGTGGCATAGGGTTTTAGTTGTTTAAAGTTTTTTGATGTATGGTTTTTAGAGGTTAAAAGTTTAGTTTTTTGGTATAAGGTTAAGTATATAGCAACTTGTGATATTATATCTATTGGTTAGGGGGTTTTTCGGATTTTTGGTATAAAACGGATTAGGAATTTTGGTAAAGGGTTATAGGATTTTGGATAGATTTTCAGTTTCTGTTACATCAGAACTTGATGATATTAGACCTGGATGGTTAATTAATATACCTAGTGTTTAGGTATTTAGAGGTTTTTTGTAAGGATTTAATGGTTAGGCGGTTTAGATTTTTGGCATATATTTTAAAATAAATGTATAATATCATTTGTGATAATTAACCTAGTGTTAGGAAATTTCCTGGTTTAAGAGTTAGGGGTTTAGGTTTTTTGAATAATTTTAAAGTTTTATGTATATTTCATATTGTGATATTATACTAGTGGTTAGGGGTTTTAGGTTTTTGTATAGGGATTGAGTGGTTTTTAGGGTTTTAGGTTTTGGTATAGGTTTTTAGTGGTTTATGGAGATGTTAGGGATTATGGTATCGTTTAGCGGATTAGGTGTTTAGGAATTTTGAATTATAGGGTTTAATGGTTAGGTTATAGGGTTTTAAAGGTTACCTGTTTGGGGTTTTTTGGTATAGAGTCCCTAAGAGATTAGAGGTTTTATGGTTTTTTAGTATAGAGTTTAGTGGTTAGGGTTAAGGTTTCCGTAAGGTTTTAAATTTTATTTATACATCACTTGTGATATTATACCTAGTGGTTAGGGGTTTAGGGTTTTTGGTATAGGGTTTAGTGGTTAGGGGTTTAGGGTTTCCGGTATAGATTTTAGAATTTATGTATATATCACTTGTGATATTATATCTAGTGGTTGTGGTTTTAGAGGTTGTTGGATAGATTTTTAAGTGGTTAGGGTTTAAGGTTTATGGTATAAGGATTTAGCGTTTAAGTGTTTAGGATTAGTGGTTAGGTGTTTAGATTTTTTTGGTAAGAGTTTAGTGTTTATGTATACATCATTTGTGATATTATACCTAGTGGTTAGGGGTTTATTATATCTTTAGTGGTTTATGGGTTTAGTATTTTTGGTATAGTGTTAAATCTATGTATACATCACATGTGATAATAATACCTAGTGGGTAGGGGTTTTTAGGTATATGGTTTTTAAAGGTTAAGGGTTTTTAAAAGGATTTTTAGTATATAAATTTAAAGTTTATGAATATATCACATGTGATAATTAATACCTAACGGTTAAAAAGGGGTTTATGGTTTTTGGAATAGGGGTTTTAGGGTTTTTTTGTATAGAAATTAGAATTTTTTTATATCTTACTTTGTGATATTATATATAGTGGTTAGGGGTTAAGTTTTGGATAGATTTTATGGTTATAGGGTTTAGGATTTTAGGTATATATTTTAAGTTTATGTATATACAACCCACTTGTGATATAAAACCTATGGTTAGGGTTTAGGGATTTTGTAAGGGTTTTAGTGGTTAGGGTTTAAGTTTTGGTAATAGGGTTTTAGAGGTTTTGATATAGGGTTTAGTGGTTAGAGAGGGGGTTTAGGATTTTTGGTATCGGGTTTAGTGGTTAGTGGTTAGGGTGTTTTTTTTTTTTTTTTTTTTGTTTTTGTATAAGCGTTTATGTGTTAGTTGTTTAAGTTTTTGGTATAGTTAAGTGGTTAGGGGTTTAGGGTTTTTGGTATAGGGTGTTTAAAAGTTTATGTTACGATCACTGTGATATATAACGTATGGTTTAAGGGATTAGGGTTTTTGTATAGGGTTTACTGGTTTAGGGGTTTAAGGTTTTTGGTATAGATTTTAAAGTTTATGTATACATCACTTGTGATATTATTTCTAAGTTGGTTAGTGATTTAAGTTTTTTGGTATATGGTTTTATTGGTTAGGGTTTAGGGTTTTTGTGTATAGATTGAAAGTTTATATATATATAATTTCACAACTCACGTCGTGACAATATTTATGATGTAAAGTCCAATACGCAAACTTCTTCCCAGTCATTTAATTTGCCCTTATATTTATTCTGCCTGCAGTTTTTGGGATACAAACCAACATCTAACTATTACAGTCCACAAGAATACAAAGAATCATAGAGTTACAAGAACTTCAAAGGATCATGGAGTTACAAAAGAATACATTCAACCGATGTTTTTTTTGAAGATTTTGAGGTTTGTTTGAGTTATATTTGAGCTTTTTTTAATCTATGATTTTTCCAGTTTTTAGGTTTTTTTCCTCCAAGATTATGTATTTTATTATGTTTTGAATGTATTTTAAAAAAATATCTAACATTTTTTTCTGTAGATCCATTGCCGATATCGCCGTGGTTGTCATCAGAATGACCGTAATTCGGTATTGCAGTAGGTGTTTATGAATTGTGGTTTATTTATGTTTCTTAAAAGTGTATTGGTTATAATGAATTATGGTTTATTTATAAGTTTATGAATTGTGGTTTTTTTATGAATTATGATTTGTTTGAATATGGTTCATGTTATTCACAAGTTGGGTTATAATGGGGTTGGCTGAATTTTATGAACAACTAATGTATGAGATATGTTTTAAAACTAAATACACAAACAAGCCAGGAAATATAGTGAGTTAAAATCTGGGCAGAAACTTGGGCATCAAATTCTTGATGCAAATCTGTTAGGTTCATGAAAAAGACTCGGTCACCCCGTGAATTGTCTAGAATAGCATAGCTCGTAGTCATAATGTAAGCGTATGACTTATGGTATTGGGCTGGGTCTTTACCCATATGTAAGCCCACACCATAGCCCATTTTATAGGGCTTGTAACTCACTATATAAGCCTCTTTCCAGCCATGAAAAGAGGTTGGTTGTTCATTTTATCAAAAACACACATAAGGTTTTTCTCTCACTATAAATTCTCTCCTTTCTCTCTCTATAATCAGCCCAACCCCTAATCTTGCCTTTGTGTTATGATATTGAATATCCTATCAGAGCCCATGGGATGATTAGCTAAATTGTGTGTGCGTTTTCTTGGTTAGTTTAGATCAAAAGTTTGGTTTTTGAAGGTTTATAGTCTTGTTCTTAGTTTTCTTTGATCTTGATGTTTGTGATGTTAAAGTTTATGTTTTTATAGTTGCTATAGCCTTCTAGTACTAAGTTGTACAAAAGAAACCAAGCAAAAACGTTCAAAAGGGTGATTTTTAGGTGTTTTTAGGTGAAAATACAAGTTTTTCAAGATAGCGAGTTAGGGTTCTGTTTGAAGATCTTCTCAGCGAGTTAAGGTACTGTTCTGGCGAGTTGTCAGAATAGTACACTGTGTGTCAGATAATACTATGTCAGCGACTTGTCTTCTTGTGCAGGTAGCGACTTGGGTCAGCGAGTTAACTTTTCTTGCAGGTAGCGAGTTGGCTTTAGCGAGTTACAGGTTATTTGAAGACAACTTTCTAGCGACTTGTGAACAGGAACTCTGCCCATTTGGTTTCTGGCTAGCGAGTTGTCACAACTTCTTCATAGCGAGTTACTTCCAGCGAGTTACAGGTTATTTGAAGACAATTTTCTAGCGACTTGTGAACAAGAACTCTGCCCATTTGGTTTCTGGCTAGCGAGTTGTCACAACTTCTTCATAGCGAGTTACTTCCAGCGAGTTACAGGTTATTTGAAGACAATTTTCTAGCGACTTGTGAACAAGAACTCTGTCCTTTTTGTTTCTTGATAGCGAGTTGTCAAGTTTCTTCCAGCGAGTTACAGGGCAGCGAGTTGTAAGCTTTTGGATATTTGAACTCTTAGACTAAACTTTCAACTTGACAAATTTTAACCTGTAATCCTAACACACTTGAACAACATTTCACCAATTCAAACATTCAATCACCACTTTTAACATACAATCACTAATCATTGTACCGATCTAAATTTTATCATAATACAAGTAATCAATCATGTCTAGTAATTCTGATGATATTCAAGCGGCCGGTTCCGATACCCGCCCTCCTATGCTCGATAGGACTGATTACGACTCATGGTCACAACGAATCCGGCTGTATTGTAGGTAGGAATGGCAATGGGGTGGGTTTGGAGCGGGGCGGCCACCCTCCACCCCCAAACCCGATTAGCAAACCACGCCCCAAACCCGCCCTGATCCCCAATGGGGATCTTTTTGAAGCGCTCCATTGGGGCAAGATGCTTCCCCAAACCCGCTCCAATCCCCGTTGGGGATCTTATTAGGGCGTCCTTACGAGTGCAATGCTCTACCAAATACACGTTGTTATTCATTTATTATTATTTTTACGCTATATTTTTACAATTACATGCAATATTATGAATAATCTGGAACCCACTAATAATATATTATTAGTAGCCTTCATAAACAAATTTGACATAAATAATGATAACCATGTTAAAAAAAATTAAAACTTCTTTTAAAAACATTACACAAATGGAGTTTTTTCTAATCACAACTTGCAATTTTACAAAGATACGAAACTACAAAAAATCGATAATATTGGTTTTATTCCATAAATACTAACATAAAAATATATGAATATTTTAGATCAATATGTATATATAGTTTCGAAGCGGGGCGGGTTGGGGATGTTGTGCCCCGTCCCCGCCCCAAATCCAATAAAAATCCCCGTTAATGCCCCAAAACCCGATAAGCATGCCCTTCCCCGCCCCAAAAACTTCGGGTTTTGGATTTTCCCATTGGGTTTGGGTTTTTTTGCCATCCCTAAATCGACACAACATAGCCTATTCTTCACAAAACTAAACCAAATGATTTCTATATAGTAGTGATGACCAAGAGCAAGC
>BQNB010130803.1:0-18881 GCA_026074375.1 Tanacetum coccineum
ATAACTTTCTTTTTACAATACGGAGAAAGGATAGAACTTTTTGAATAGTTCGTTTTGTCCTTTTTAGTGAAACAGGATAAATAATTAAGAAATTGTCAGCACTCGTTAAAACTACATTTATTAAACACAAATTTGTTTCTTTTTAAATTAAAAATTATATTTAACAAGTAGGTTAACCAACACTCCGCTGCGGGATAACTGATGAACGTCGTTGTTGTCGATGAGGGAATAGGCCACTTTTTTAGTTACGCTTGAGTAGATGCACAACAAAAAGTCACATGAATAGAATCTTTTTACACAAAATAATGTTTCTTTACATGTTACAATTTGTAGAAAAGAAAAACGAAGATCAGAGATGACGAATAGAGCAGGTCCACGGTCAATGATATCCAAATGAGGAATTTTAGCACTTTAGTTGAGAATCTTATGGCAAGCCTCAGATATTGCTATGTATGACTGCCAAAAGAAGGAAAAATTCAAGAAGTCAATCCAATATAGAATGAAATTAGTCTAAAAGGAAAAAATTAAAAAAAACACATGTAGCATACATTAAATACGGTGTCTTCAACATAGTTAGTTTTGTAGCCCTGCCGCTGTAACAAACAACTATATCAGTTGGTTTGTCATAAAGATGAGCTCGTCATAAGATGTATTGATACAAATATTTTCTAAAAATCTTTCTATATCTAACACCAACTTGGATCAATAGCAATGGTAGTTGCAAGTGTAATACTTTGTATTATACAAATCCAGTTTAATCTTTCATTAAGTGAATTACATAGCTTACTTTCTCATAGTCTATCTGTTTAAACTTTAAACAAATATAATGTTTACATAGATATTTACATTAAAAAGAAAAACATTCATCAATATATCAGGTTCTTGATGTTTTTAACAAGAAAAAAAGATAGTTAAAAAAGAACTCTAAGCTAGTGAAAGCTACATAGTACAAAATATTTTGAAACTAAGACTAAAGTCTATTTATGCTTAATCAATACGTAGTATAATACTGTAATTTTTCATAGAATACAATTGTCTACCTTTCAAAGATAAACGTGTTTAGACAGAAATATTAACTTGTTGCTGCTAATGCAACGTACTGTGAAAGTAAGACTTACATGAGAACACTAAACATAGCTATTTTCCCAACAATTGAGAACTTGATGGCTGGAATGCTTGTTATTCTGAAATAAAAATCACCTAAATAAAATTAGTAATGAACCAAAAAACCAAATGAAATAATTTAATAGAGACATGAAAAAGAATTAATGTTACTATACGTGTAGTGGATAATAAGGAGGCCAACCTAAAGTTGCAGTGCAATGCAGATACACTCTTCTTTTTGCTTCTGAAACTGCACATTGTAATAAGGAGACAAAGTTTTCTAGCCTGCTCCTGAATGAACGTCCGTCAATATCTTGTGCCTGCCCAATTGATAGTATAAAAGGAAGGCCGTGTTTTGCGCTCATCCGTAAGCAATCACTTGCCTCGTCACCATATTCCGTTCCTTTAAAGTGTAATAGCTGCACATCAAGGTGTAATAGTTGCATATATGTATCCCTATATTGCCTATTAAATGTGTAAATTGTAAAATAAAAAGCATGGTTTAAGAAATTTAAAAGCACCATCTACCAATCTAAACTTTTGTATCAGATATAGATAATCTGATACATATGTATTTTCCTCAAAAGCATTTAAGATGAGTCACATACTACATATATAGATGCGTTATTTTAGGTACAATTTATTCATTATTGTTCTATCACACCTCTAACAAAATAATAATCTGGGCAAACTTTCCATTTGTTCGATATTTTTAATGCAACTAATGTGCTAATAATGAATACATACGTTATTTAACTTGTTTTTAACAAAGCATAATCACTCCTTTAACTGTACCACTTTGCCCATGAAAGAATTAAAGATTGCCCAAATCAGACCTTTATCTTATATAGTAGCCATTACCCATTACCCAGCCTACCCATCTTGCCGCATCTAGATAAGCTAAAGTCAATAACGAAATTATGTAGCCTTCAAAACAGATGGTAGTGCATACTACTCTTGCCAAACATTTTGACACGAAGTAAGATCCATATTTAAGGATCTTGCAGCAAGTCTGGTGTGGCTTGAACTGAAGCCAAAGTGAGCTTCGCAGCCTACAAAAAGAATTACTCAAAATTAGGATATATAACATTAAACTAAGAAAGCAGCAGATAACATTATTATTTTACCACCATCTGATAACTAAACACAGCGGTTTGTAATTAGAATGGATGATCACGATCTGACAGAGACTAAATATTACATACAACGATCATCAGATTCAGAGATTTTTAGTGATTACCAAAAATGCAATGTGAGCATATCATATGGTGAAGCATGTGTCCCAAGTAAGAAGGCAAACCAAACCAAGTTTCTCTTACCAAAAAAGAAAGCAGCATCTGGTGAACATATTCCAGGAATCTTTTGCATATTTGTTGACAGATGGCCATTAGCATAAAAAACATTTAACATCTCACCTACATTAACACTCACTTTAAGAAAGCCTACGGCATATGCTATGCCACTGTGGAACCTTTTCATTTAGGTTAGCGGACGTCGTTTTGGGTTAGCCGTGAGCATTATTGTCGTTTCGGGTGTCGTTGTTATGTCCCGATCAAGGCCGACCATATTCCCTGCATTTCATAAATAATGAAAGTAAACAAGAAAGAAATTTCTTCATACTTCTGTCCCAAGTTTAAGAATTAATGATATCAATGTGGATACTTAAAACAATAGTATGTTTACCTTAGCACAAAGGTTAAATTTGAAAGCTACTAAAACATGACTGTTACTGCCATGTTTTGATTCAGACCCCATTCATAGTGTTATGCATTATGATATGCTGAAAAGTGACATTTAAGACGCATGCTTCCGTGTCATCTTTCTCTAAGCTTCCAATGTTGATGCCATGACCCGCAATGTCCGAACACTCTTTCCGTATTGAAACAAAATCATCCCCTGCACATATAACTAACACCTTAACAACTCATATTAGCATCTAAAACTACAGTAACAGAATATTAGGAACTATAGTTGTGAAGCCAGTGAGAATATAAAAAAAAGTACTAACCTGTCGATTTGTCATCCAGAACCACATCCATAGTTATTACCATTGGGTATCACCCGTATCAAAGATTACAATACTATATAATATAAGTATTTAACCCAACTACAGCTTGGAAAATCACCATTTCATATGTTAATAAGACCTGCAAATATCACCATAGGAGTCACTTTAAGCACTTAAACACCCCTATATCAGCACCTAAACCCACAAATAAATGCCAAACCAAAAAGAAATATAATAGTATATGAGAAATGAAAGACGAAGAATAATCAATTCTTAATTATCCTGCAAACAATCTGTATTTATAAATAAGAAACCATATATGTAATCACTTACACTAAAGCTAAAAGATATAAGGACTTCATATGTAACGGGTCAATACTGAAACCTTTCCTTAAATGTTAGTTAATTATATGGAAGGGTGTTCGCTGAGTGTCATGTATTTTTAACAGACCCAATCTACAAAAAAATAAACAGAGTATAAATATCTGATGCATAATAACAAAATATTGAACTTGAATACTCTAATCGGAAGGTGTTCTATGATACATCGTTCTATGGTTATTTGAAATTGATCACTCGTTATCAGATGACTCATCAAATATATCATCACTATCTTCATCTAATTCATCCGAGTTATCAGACGAACACTTTCTGAACCAAACACCAGCACTAACATTTTTCTGTTCTAAACTGCGCTTTTCCATAATAAGATGCGAGAACTTGTTAACAGCCTATTACTAAGGAAGCAAGCAAAAAGTGATAATATCCTGGAAGTATTACTTATACAACTAATACTTAACTATAAACCAACTTTTGGAAATCTATAATAAATAACTTACGGGAGTGTGGTCATTGTGTTTTTATTCAGAAGCAAAAGCGAATCAGTGGACGTTTTTTTGAACTTAACACAACAACCAATTCGTCTTATGTGTTTTCTCTTAACAATTGTTGGCAAAATAGTTTAGTCAACAATCACACCACTATATGTTATATTTTTAACATTGAATTGCAAATCGTTATATTATAAAAGATCCAGTTTGTGGATCATCAATGTCAGTCTTTATGATTTAAAGTCATTTAAATCCACGCCTATACACCTCATCCCAAATCAATACATATGCCAGTACCATCAGTTACAACAACATTTACAACCACAATGAATATTCAGTATTTATGATTCAGCCATCTCAAGAGTCTCTGATTCTTAATACAATAGTATATATAATATATATATAACTAAAATACCAATTATCAATAATAGTATAAGATAAGTATTCCAAAAGGCTTTTAGAAGATTACTTTTATCCAAAGTAAAATTCAAAACCTTTCTGAGTCGTATCCTGACGAGGTGTGAATTGAAAATCGGTTAAGTTCATGATCGCGTGATTTGAATGGTTTAAGAGATTTTTATTTTGATTTCTAATTCTACTAATGAAAACGCATAAAACATGTTAAGACAAGTAAACAATAAAAGCATTTAAAGCATTTAAGAAATTAAACACGAAAACGTTAACGGGAATTTAAAAACGCGATATTTAAGCAAACAAATCAAAATTTAACCCTAAAAATGTTTTTTCATTTTTTATAAATCCTAAATGACTAAAAATAATTTTAGAAAAAAGAATTATATTTTTCTGACTTTTATTTTATTTATTATGATTTAATAAACAGGTTTAATCTAAATTAATTATTAAAAATAGAAAACTAAATATTAAAATTCTAGAAAAATTAGGAAAACTACTTTGACTTATTTAAAATCTATAAAAAATAAAACTAGAAAATAAACTAAAATAGATAAGCAATTAATAAGCAAATAAGTAAAATAAGCTTAAAACTAAAATTGACTATAACAATTAAATGTTGCATGTCTTTAAATGAAAAAGACCACAGGGCAGTTATTTTGTTGTTATATGTGTGTTTTAATAAATCATTGGTTGTTAAGGGGGAAGGTCATATGTTCGAGTCCTGGACTTCCCTTTTTGAAAAAACCAATTTTTAAAATTTTTCTTTTTGAAAATAGCTAAAGAACAAGTAAAAATAAGCACATTTAATAAAAGCACTTTTTCACAAAGCTTAAAATTAAGCTAGAAAAAGCTTAACTAAGCTGACAGTTTTAACTTAAAACTGTTAAGCTCAAGTTAAAGCTGTCTTGGCTTTTTAAACTAAATAAGCTAAGAAGAAAAATAATTAAGACCAAAAAAACAATAAAACACTAGACTTAATAAGCATTTAGGACCAAAAATAAGCTGACATATTAAACTGAAAAGCACTTAACAAGCCAAAAGATAGATTGCTTAAGCAAAAAACCAAAAGGACTTTTGACAGATTTTAAGTTAAAATTTAGGACACATAAGCTATAGGTAAAAGCAGAAAAGATAAAAAAACCTAAAAACTTATGACTTAAATAAGCAAAACATTTAATGAAATAAACTAGAAAAGAGCAAAAGAAAATGGCAGACTCTACTAGCTTTGCTTTTGGCTTACAATGACTACTTGAAGCTAATCATTAAGACTCAAAAACACTTATTATCAAACAAAGACTTAAAACATATCAAAACCCTACTACATTAAGCTAATTTTAACAAAAAAAATATCCTAAATTAAGCTAGGAATTGATCTAAATTGAACTGCATAATCAGACTTTAAAGAACCAGGAAACACTACTAGAATGATTATGGCTAAAAGGCTTAACATGCAATTTCCAAAGTAAACAACTCAAAACAGATTCATTTTGAGACTAATGAAGCCACATTAGATCATAAAAACTACTACTCAAATGCATTTTTAAAGAACTTAATGAATAAGCTGTTTGAATCAAACATAAACTAGTAGACATGGAGCTTTGATAAGACTAACTTAAAAACTTAATAAAACTTATTTTAAACTTGTTAAAACTCATATTAAGGTTAAATTAGAGCTTATGAAAGCTGAATTGAGGCTAAAAACAACATACACTTGCTTCTACTATGCAAATTATGCTTAACCCAAACACCCCTTTAAATTTTAGAAATCACTTTTTAAGCTTAAAACAGATTATGAAAAGACTTAAAACACAAAAACTGATTAATATCTAAGTGGGTTAAGGATAATTAAGTAAAAACTTTAGAGAATTGAGCACTAAACAGTAGACTAAACTATGAAGCTTATTTTTGGATTTTCTAAGACAATTTATATGAAAAACATGAACAAAAGAGATCTAAGCTATAACAAAGCACAAATTAACAATAAGCAACATTAATAAGCATATTAAAGCAAATAGAAACAGAAAATAAGCAGAAATAAGCAAAAACAGAAAATAAGCAATAAAATGAAAAATGAAGAGTGCCTTTATCCTTTTCTCAAAACAAGGATCACAAATGCTCTATGAGCTTATCTACAAGCTCTATCTTGTTAGAAACAAGCTAGTAAGACCCTACAAGCCCTTCCATTATTGGCTTATCTTCCAAAAGCTTAAAATCATAAACCTTAGCCAAATAATATCAAATTTAACCTGCTTGTACAAATAAGCTTTGAAAGCTTATTTGTACAAGAAAACACTAAATTGAGATTTAAAAATCTTAAGAGAGCTTATGATAGCTTATTATGAATATAAGGTGAATTTAGAGTAAAAACATAAATGTAAAAGACAATTAAACTGAAATTTTAACTTTTATTAATTCAAAGAAAGGTACATTAAGCTGAAATTCAATACAATAAACATAAAATAAGCTGGTAAATAAAACTACACTACTCCTAAAATCTAACACCTTTCACAAGAGAATTCCTAATCTATTTATAGAGGAGCCAAGGGGCTTGGGTGTGCTTGTTGTGTGAGGAGAAACCTTCAGAGCTAATCTTGGCCTTCCATCTCTTAACCGCCACAAATCCAAATCAATCTGAGCCCTTTATTTGATCACCACGTCACACTAGCCAATCAGAATGCTTGGGATTGCCAACGTGGCTTCCCAAGTGTCAGAGGGTGTCATATGTTAGAAAAAATTGAGAGAGTGGGATTGGGTAAAAGGGGGTTTACCCTGCGTGTGTGTTGTGTAAAAGAGAGGGAAAATAGGTAAACGATATATACGGTAACCAGGGTGCGTTTGATATGTTTGACTGGATCAAGTTTGGGCTTTGACTTGATTTGGGCTAGACATAGATATGAAATGGGTTTAGGATTTACAATAAATGGGTTAAGGCTTATGGTTTATAAGTATAACCCTTAATGGGCTGATCCGTCCCATTAAAATGGGTACGGGTTGGCCCACTAAAAATGTATACGCTTTTGGCTTTGAATTTTCATACTCATTCCAATCTCGTGCCCGGTTTTATCCGAATTGGCCTTGTTTTTGTCCTTTTGTGATAAATCCATACCTGCAAGACACAATTCATAAAACAAACAAATACAATGCATTTTTCTGTATTTATTGGTCATTATTGGACTTTTTAGCTCGTTTTATTAGGTAAAAGGTATGTGTATTTAAGCACATACCAAAATCCCCCATACTAAGCTATTGTCGTGTCCTCACGCAATGTCATAAACACAAACTTAGAAAACCAACAATTTCAACCCCCTTAGACTAATTACCTCGAAAAGTAGCTAAGCGTTCATCTAAGGGGATTTAAAAATCACTAGTTTGAAAAGCACCCCGTTTTACCCTTTGTATGTATTTATTATTAACATTCATACATATCATAACTTCAAGAAACAAGAAACACTAAAAAGGATAAATTCATCGTCCTTGATTTTTCACCTGCCCCAAACTAAGCTTAAAAATGAAATCATTGTTAAATACAAGTTAAGATGCTAACACTACTCATAAATGCTAATTGTGGATGCATAGCTACTTTCCGCTCCCTTATTCCTAAATCCTCTAAAGATTTTATTATTATTATTTGTGACAAATAAATTAATGTCTTATTATAAAAGTAAACCCTTAGACCACAATTAGTTTGAAATCCTTTCCTAAAGAGACGATATGGTGAGAATAAGGTCCACATTAAGGTTCTAATTTCGCATGATTTAGGGGTTATCCTTTTTAGATAACCCCAGAGTCAAAATTTGGCTTTATTATTATTATTGCAACATTATTAAACCTCGGTCCTTTAAACAACTGCCACATCGGTATGCGAGCCGACCATGGTCCAGGAGTCTTATTTCGACCTCGGTGATCCTCGACCTTTTAGAAGGCTGCAACATCGGTTGTGAGCCGGCAAGATGCAGCAAACTTTTATCAGTCTCGGATTATTACTATGTGCCTTATTTAGAAGACTGCCACATCGGTTGTGAGCCGGCAAGATGCAATAAACTTATAACAGCCCACGTATTAAATATTATATTACCTCCCACCCATTAAAATACTACCACATCGGTTGTGAGCCGCTGGCAAGAGGTAGTGGTCATATATCGGCTTTGGTTAAATACAAAGCTATTATTAGCCAAATTTCAAGTCCTGTGGTCTTTTAACTACCTAGACAACGGTAGCGAGCCGTCAGGAATCGGTAGCCTATTTCCCCACAACACTGACAAAACCTCGATGTGTACCTTACTTTCACCAGAAGGAATCTCTACGAAGTGATCTAAACTAAGAATCGCAAAAACCTAAAGTAACTTTATTTATTCAACAATTATATAATGTTTATTAAGCTAGTGGGAGCAAAAAGCCACAATTAACCTCTATGAGCCTTAAAGAGATCCAACTACTCTATGTTTAGCATCTAACTTATATAAAACTCTATCATTTTTCGTTCTTCGCAAATTTAAAATCTTTAATAAAAAGATCCGCGAATGCTTAGTCTAATAAAATAAGCTTAGCATATTTAAAGTCTATCTTAGAAACTTGCAAACTCTTGGCTCTTTATAAGCTAGAATTCGCGTTTTAAAGCTTCTTATATAAAAGACTAGCAAAAGCTTAAATTTATAAAAGTTAAGGGGCAAGCTAGAGCGCAACATGCTCGATCAAGTCAAAAATTATTCCTTAAAAAGACAAAACATCGTGTCAAAACACTTATTCTATTTTTGAAAAAATTTAAATTTTTGGTAGAAAAACGAGGTTACGTGAAGACAAGGAAAATGAAAGTAAGATCGAATCGAAAGATCCCCCCATACTAGAACTACACATTGTCCTCAATGTGAGACTGTCACCCGCCCATACAATTCAAGCATCATCCAAATATTAAGGGGTCTCTACGTAAATCTAAAGCCGTTTATTAATTATGCTAATAGATAAATGTTAATCAATAAGATCTAAGATATCGGATTCCCATATATAAGCATGTGAAGGATTGAAGATCGAGTGGACGATGGACAAAACTACAAGCACGAGAGTCTTCAAAATCCAGGCAATCCTGGACCTAAAATACAAAACACGAAACACGAAAAAGGAAGAGGCGGGCCTCCTCACATCACACTTATTCATAAACATTATACTAAGATACTACTACTAAGGATAAGCATGGGTTGCCACCCGCAAAGTGCTTATTTTTGTTAACCGGTTCTTGAGCCTGACTCGACCCCCCATACTTGAGCTGGTCAAGGGGGTAAAAATGGAGATAAGGAACATCCAAGATAGGAATGTCCCCTTTATAAATAATCATCGGGCTTTCAGAATCATTAATAAGAGGAAAAACTTTAAAGCCCTGATGAGATAGAAGATGAGGAGATTTCTCATCTTTTGAAATGGGAATTCCAAGATTGAAAACTTTGTCCTCGTTGTCGGATGAAAATGGAAGCAAAGTCTCAATTACTGGACAAAGAAGATTACAGATAAATGAGATAGAAAATGTATCCCGAGATAGAAATCTCTTGGATTGGACTTCAAAGAATATCCTCGGGTCAAAAATCTTGTTACTAGTTCCAGAAGGAAAAGAAACTTCAAGATCGGATTCGAGGGAATCATCAGAAGGAATGAAGTCCGAATCCAGCATAAGGGTGGAATGGATGGGTAACACAGTAGGCACATGAACACGAGGTTCTCCCATAATATCTTCCATAACAACGCTAGTCAACTTGCCCTGATCGGGCTCAATCTTAAAGATAAACGAATCATACTCGGGAAGAGAGTTATCAGCATGAGTAGATGAGTAGTGGTACTACCACTACTCGTCTCTTCCGTATGATCGCTAAAAGTCTCGAATTTGGGTAAGAATTATCCGAATAAAAGAGAGAAGTATCAGATTTCTCAAAGAAAGAGTCACTATCCTCAACGGGGATAGGAAATGGGAAAGGAGAGTTGAACACACAATCAGGAGTAGGGTTGTCATTTAAAGATTCGATCTTAGCAATAAGAAGATTGATATTCAATAATTTCTCACGAAGTATATCGTCCTTCACCTCCTCTAAGCTGACGAGCTCAGAATCGGGAAGTGATGCCTCAACGTAATCGATGTTCTCAAAAGAATCGTCATCACTCGAAGTACAATCATCGTTAAAATCAGAGAAAATCTCAAAGTGATCGTTTAAAACATCAAGAGGAGGAGAATTATCACAAAAAGGCACATCACACGTATCGTCGGAAATACCCTCGGACTCACTTGGGATTGGGACAAGGTCCTCAACACTAGACTTTATTACTTCGTCCGATTCCATTTCCGGAATAGTGCTAAGATGCTCGTCCCCCATACTTAGAGAGTTATCGGGTTCCTCGGTTGGTAAATCGGGTGTGATTGCATTAGACGAATTCTCTAAATATTCCTTATATTGAATAGTGTACTCATCATCATCGTCGTAGAAAGCAGGACAATTCCAACTCGGAGAAATATATTCTGCCAGCTCCTCACTTATAATTTGTAAATCTTTAAGAAGATTACGAAGCAATTCTTGAATATCCTCTGGTTGATGTTGCTTTTCTCTAAAAGCATGCTGAATTTCAAAAAAATTCTCCCAAGCTAGCGATAAAACCTTTGGCGTTTCTCTAAAAGATATACGATTAAACTTTATTAAAAAGGTTTGTATAGATTTCATTAGGTTTTCTCTGGCTTGCAAAATTTCCACACTCGTTTCTTGAGGAGGATGATGAATGACGGGATACTGCAAGGGTTGAAATTAGTCAAAACCGAAAGAATTATAGAAATTTTGGTTCATCGGTTGACACTGAAAAGTCGCATGAGGACCCCTGCAGTTCTCATAACAAAGGTATTGTTGTGGAAAACTTGGTGAAGTTTATGGAAAATTATTATCAAAGTTTTGATTGAAACACGGGTCTTGATTGTAGACAAACGGAACTTGAGGTGGACAATCGTAACCATAATGAGCATCGTTCCCACATATCTCACAAGAATACGTCTGGTACTGGGGTTGTGGAGGGTAGTCGGAAAGATTTTGAGAATCATAGAAAGAATTCGGATTTGGATCATAAGTGAATGAATTTCCAGCTCTCGAAGCGCAAAATGAACAAAATCTACCATTTAATGGGCCTTCACACCCGCAACAAGTGACTGGCTTTCCATCTCCATAAGTGCAATTTAAACAAATTCCATTTATAAGTTTAACACCACACTGCTGGCACGTACATAGATAACAATAAAAGCCATCACATGGTTGTCCACACTCGTTACACTCACGTTGGTTGAATGACGTCATAAGAATAAAGCAATTTGTGAAGGATAAGAGATAGAATTAAACGGATTAGAGGTTACGGAGAATATTTTTGGATTTTTATGTATTAAAAATATAAAAGAAAAATATTTTTGGTAATCGAAAGTCAATAGTGCACGGTAGCTCGCTAGAAAACGCACAAAGAAGCGGAGGAGCGGGTAAGCGCGAGACGTTTTAAAAACCTTCTCATTTCGGGTCGAAGTTCATAGGATCAACCCTCCTTAAACCTCTCTTAAAGTTTGTAGTCTAAAAGTGAGCCGATTTCACAAATGACACAACGGTTGTTTTTGTTGTTTTACAATTTTCTTTGGTTTTTGAAATACTTTAGGAAAAGTATTTTAGATTTTTCTAATAAATTTACGAAAATAAATCGAGAAAAATAAAATATTATTGTATTTTTTAAAGTTTTATATAAAAGAAAATAAAATGATAACTTCGCGAGGAAGGGTCTTCAAAACACTAATCTTCAAACGTAAACACGATAATCGCACACACCTCTCCGGCAGCGGCGCCAAAAATTAATTCTTAATATAATAGTATATATATATATATATATATATATATATATATATCAATTATCAATAATAGTATAAGATAAGTATTCTAAAAGGCTTCTAGAAGATTACTTTTATCCAAACTAAAATTCAAAACCTTCCCGAGTCGTATCCCGATGAGGTGTGAATTGAAAATCGGTTAAGTTTGTGATCGCGTGATTTGAATGGTTTAAGAGATTTTTATTTTGATTTCTAATTCTACTAATGAAAACGCATAAAACATGTAAAGACAAGTAAACAATAAAAGCATTTAAAGCATTTAAGAAATTAAACACGAAAACGTTAACGGGAATTTAAAAACGCGATATTTAAGCAAATAAATCAAAATTTAACCCTAAAAATGTTTTTTCATTTTTTATAAATCCTAAATGACTAAAAATAATTTTAGAAAAAAGAATTATATTTTTCTGACTTTTATTTTATTTATTATGATTTAAAAAACAGATTTTATCTAAATTAATTATTAAAAATAGAAAACTAAATACTAAAATTCTGAAAAAATTAGAAAAACTACTTTGACTTATTTAAAATCTATGAAAAAAAACTGGAAAATAAACTAAAGCAGATAAGCAGTTAATAAGCAAATAAGCAAAATAAGCTTAAAACTAAAATTGACTATAACAATTAAATGTTGCATGTCTTTAAATGAAAAAGACCCCAGGGCAGTTGGTTATGGTGCGTGTGTTAAATCATTGGGTGTGTTAAGGGGGAAGGTCACAGGTTCGAGTCCTGGACTTTCCTTTTTGAAAAAACCATTTTTTTTATTTTTCTTTTTGAAAACAACTAAAGAACAAGTAAAAATAAGCACATTTAATAAAAAGCACTTTTTGACAAAGCTTAAAATTAAGCTAGAAAAAGCTTAACTAAGCTGACAGTTTTAACTTAAAACTGTTAAGCTCAAGTTAAAGTTGTCTTGGCTTTTTAAACTAAATAAGCTAGAAGAAAATTAAATAAGCCAAAAACAGATGAAACACTAGACTTAATAAGCATTTAGGACCAAAAATAAGCTGACATATTAAACTGAAAAGCACTTAACAAGCCAAAAGATAGATTGCTTAAGACAAATACCAAAAGGACTTTGACAAAAGAATTAAGTTTACAAATTAGGACACATAAGCTCTAGGTAAAAGATGAAAAGATAAAAAAAACCTAAAAACTAATGACTTAAATAAGCAAGAAATAAGTAAAACATTTAATGAAATAAAGTAGAAAAGAGCAAAAGAAAATGGCAGACTCTACTAGCTTTGCTTTTGGCTTACAATGACCACTTGAAGTATTCAATAAGATTCAAAAACACTTATTATCAAACAAAGACTTAAAATAGATCAAAACCCTACTACATTAAGCTAATTTTAACAAAAAAATATCCTAAATTAAGCTAGGAATTTATCTAAATTGAACTGCATAATCAAACTTTAAAGAACTAGGAAACACTACTAGAATGATTATGGCTAAAAGGCTTAACATGCAATTTCCAAAGTAAACAACTCAAAACAGATTCATTTTGAGACTAATGAAGCCACATTAGATCATAAAAACTACTACTCAAATGCATTTTTAAAGAACTTAATGAATAAGCTGTTTGAATCAACACATAAACCAGTAGACATGGAGCTTTGATAAAACTAACTTAAAAACTAATAAAACTAATATTAAACGTGTTAAACTCATATTACAGGTTAAAATTGAGCTTATGAAAGCTTAATTGTAGGCTAAAAACCAGCTACACTTGCTTCTACTAAGCAAATTATGCCTTAACCCAACACACCTTTTAAATTTAGAAATCACATTTTTTAAGCTTAAGCAAAAGGATTATGAAAAGAACTAAAAACATAAAAATTGATTAATAATCTAAGTGGATTAAGATAAATTTAAAAGTAAAAACTTTAGAGAATTGATGCACATAAACAATAGACTAAACTATGAACCTTATTTTGGATTTCTAGACAGTTTATATGAAAAACATGAACAAAAGAGATCTAAGCTGTAACAAAGCACAAATTAACAATAAGCAACATTAATAAGCATATTAAAGCAAATAGAAACAGAAAATAAGCAGTTATAAGCATAAATAAGCAAAAACATAAAATAAGTAATAGAATGAAAAATGAAGAGTGCCTTTATCCTTTGCTCAAAACAAGGATCACAAATGCTCTATGAGCTTATCTACAAGCTATAGCTTGTTAGAAACAAGCTAGTAAGACCCTATAAGCCCTTCCATTATTGGCTTATCTTCTAAAAGCTTAAAACCATAAACCTTAGCTAATTAATATCAAATTTAACCAGCTTGTACAAATAAGCTTTAGAAGCTTATTTGTACAAGAAAACACTGAATTGAGATTTAAAAAGCTTAAGAGAGCTTATGATAGCTTATTATGAATATAAGGTGAATTTAG
Organism: Tanacetum coccineum; assembly: GCA_026074375.1. NCBI lineage: Eukaryota > Viridiplantae > Streptophyta > Magnoliopsida > Asterales > Asteraceae > Tanacetum > Tanacetum coccineum. The sequence continues at coordinate 14,635 of BQNB010130803.1, forward strand.
AGTAAAAACATAAATGTAAAAGACAATTAAACTGAAAATTTAACTTTTATTAATTCAAAGAAAGGTACATTAAGCTGAAATTCAATACAATAAACATAAAATAAGCTGGTAAATAAAACTACACTACTCCTAAAATCTAACACCTTTCATAAGAGAATTCCTAATCTATTTATAGAGGAGCCAAGGGGCTTGGGTGTGCTTGTTGTGTGAGGAGAAACCTTAAGAGCTAATCTTGGCCTTCCATCTCTTAACCGCCACAAATCTAAATCAATCTGAGCCCTTCATTTGATCACCACATCATACTAGCCAATCAGAATGCTTAGGATTGCCAACGTGGCTTCCTAAGTGTCAGAGGGTGTCAGACGTTAGAAACAATTGAGAGAGTGGGATTGGGTAAAAGGGGGTTTACCCTGCGTGTGTGTTGTGTAAAAGAAAGGGAAAAGAGGTAAACGATATATACGGTAACTAGGGTGCGTTTGATATGTTTGACTGGATCAGTTTTAGGCTTTGACTTGATTTGGGCTAGACATAGATAGGAAATGGGTTTAGGATTTATAATAAATGGGTTAAGGCTTATGGTTTATAAGTATAACCCTTAATGGGCAGACCCGGACCATTAAAATGGGTACAAGTTGGCCCATTAAAAATGTATACGCCTTTGGCTTTGATTTTTCGTACTCATTCCAATCTCGTGCCCGGTTTTGTCCGAATTGACCTTATTTTTGTCCTTTTGTGATAAATCCATACCCGCAAGACACAATTCACAAAACAAACAAATACAATGCATTTTTCTGTTTTTATTGGTCATTATTGGTCTTTTTAGCTTATTTTATTAGGTAAAAGGTATGTGTATTTAAGCACGTACCAGTCTCACAAGTTACAATTGAGGTTTGTTTGAGTTATATCTGAGCTTTTTTTATAAATTAAAGGTATGTTAATTAGGGTTTTTGTTTGTATGTTTATACCCAATTTTTAATGGAGTTATAATTGATCGTTATAATTTTATGGTTTTATTAATTTCGTTTTATCTATTGATTTTGTGCAGGTGAAGTGATGGGCAGGTGACACTTGAAAAAGAGGTGGCAACCAACATTTGTGGTGCCATGGCGTTTCGATGCTCTGTTGGTGCTGCAATTATGGTTTTTCGAATGGAATTGCTTTTGATTGTGCTGGACATCCCATGGTGGTGAAGCTTCAATTATAATGGGAATGAAGGTATATCTGAGGTTAAATTATGTCATTAATTTTGGATCATTCTTAAACATATGATTTGGTGTCGGCATATATTAGGGGTTGTTTGGCAAAGAGGGATAATTTCTTTTCTTAATTTTAGCTTCGGAAATTGTTTTGGCTAGGACTTCACTGAGTAACTGCAAGCTTTCTAGAAATCTTAAAGGATATGCTCATCTTCATATCAAATCAGATCCTATTGAGAAACCTTGATAAGAGATGCTGCAATTGAATGAGCAAGTCAAACGACTTCGTATTTTGGTTTTAATATTGAATATCGCCTAAGTTGAGGTACTGATTCGAATATACTTACACTTACCAAGTTTCACACTAAGCTTTTCACAACTTTGAATATTCAGAGTCGTTTTTGAATTATGGTATTCGATTGGTGAGGAAGTATGGTGTATGGTTAACCTAAATAGTAGAAACCTGAGACTGAGTTACACTTTGGTTTTTAAGGTTTAGAATATGTTATATGAAGCTCGCACAAATGTTAATAGATTTACCCAAAGAAAATTAGACAATTTTACATTTATTCTTTGTGTTGCTATTGTTAAAAGGTTTCTTGCTTTCTGATGTTAATGTCATATGCAGGCTTCATTCGGGTTTCGATGCGAGTGAAAGTGGTGACACATAGGATTACTATTTGAGAAATGTCATAACTATTGTTCAAGGTTAAAGGCCGAAAGATATTAAAAAAAACAAGTAAAGCAGACGAGGGTCGGAGAAAGGATTTTGAGGTTAAGGTGGTTGCAACGAGGTTGTTGCAACAACATTTCACAAATAGTAATCCTATGTGTCATCACATTCATCTTCTTGGTTTTTGATGGTTTGTTTGCTCATTGAGTAGGTTAGGTGCATTGTGGCAAAAAATCAAATGCTCATGTGTTTCACCTAATGGTGAGAAGATGGGTGGGATAGCGGGTAATTATTGTTACGAGTAATAAACTTGAAACACCTCGATATTTGACATATAGCAGCGGAAGCTAATTTGGAGTATTACTTCATGAATCATAGTCACAATAATAGAAAACGACTCAAAAAAGGCATTTTTAAAAGATAAGTTATCATTTATTATTCATCAGAGTTTTTACAAATGGAGGTCCCAAAATACATTTCAAAACATAAAGTTGAATGATAACAGGTTTGGACGTCCTCAAGTCCAATGCCACTCCGTGCCATAGTTTCCTCAATTACTTAAGATAAATATGCTAAAAGGGTGAACACAACGGTTGAGTGAAATTCACATTGTTTGTAATGTAATAGTTGAATACAAGTTATTGAAAATGTAATAATTACAACGAATACAATTATCATGGGAAAAACAATATTATATTATTGCACTAAGCTCATGACATCGAAGCCTTAAGTAAATGTTATTCATAAGTTGTTGTCCCGAGGGGTGCTTTGCCAAACACCCGGAGTTACTCAAATGAAATGCATCCGTTTGACATGGTAGTATGTTGTTACCTACCAGGTCGGGGAAGTTCAGTCCCAATAGATCTATTCACGGCATTCGCGCTTACTCAGCCAGTACGTTCGGTTACAAGTAATTAACGGTTCATGATAGTGGGGCCTTATGGAAAATAGAGGTACTTAGGCAATAATATATCAGGATAGCATACAGTTGAAAACACCTGTATTCATGGTTTATAGCATGTATCTCCCCACAGAGTTTAGAAAACATGTAAAAGTGGGACTATGAACTCACCTTGATAAGGTAGTTGATTGATTTGAAATTTAATTCAAATGGAAGTAAACAGCCTCGTCACGCAACCTGGGGTAATATGTCAAGTCTTAGTTTGATTGTTTCAAAACTTTATTTCATAAAGTTTAACGTAAATGATTTTGGTTTATTAGTTCGTGAAAACATCGTATCACTGTTCGGGCTATCATAATCCAGAGGTCATGTAGTAAACGTTTGAGGAGCTAGGACACTTTAAATCGTAAATCCAGCAACTCGTCAAAACGTCTACCCAAATGAAACCCCTCACATGAAATTCCCTAGTAACGTGATACGTTATAGTTTAAATGATAAGATTTTATCTTTTTAAGTTTCTTCAAAAGCTAGTGGATGATAAATTATGTTAAATATATAACATAATTATTTTATAGTGTTTCGATCGACGAATGATAACGACAAATGTGTCGGGCTTTAATAAAATCGAGTCTTATAATATTTAAATATATTTTTATAATTAATATAAAAATATTACATTTTATACCTTTAAGAATACGAAAATGACAATATATACCCTTTGTATATATTAATTTACAAATTTGACCCTTTATATATAATTTTTAAACATTTAAACCTTTAACTTTGAAATATGGCAAAACGACCCCTGTGGTTTAACTTTGGAGTATCTACACTTTCGGCCCGAAAACTATATAAGTTTCAATATTTACAATATATACCTCTTTGCGTGGTTTGAATTGCATTTCTAGACCATAATCCATAATCTTTGTATATTTAATCTCGAAATCGATTTTTAGCTTATAGCTTATTACTATAAGCTAAAATAAGTTAGTTTTACGAGCTTATAGCTTATGAAAAGAGCTTATGGGCTTAAAAATCCAAAATGGACATGTTTGGTTTAGAAACAATAACCCGATGGGTTAGGGCTTTTAGGATTAGTTTTAATGATTATAAAAGTGATAAGTGAGGTTATAGAAATAGCTTATTATAACAGCTTATGGCTTATAGCTTATTAGGTTCACGAAAAGAGGTTTTAGGGTTTTAAGGGGTGTGTTTGGTTTAGGAAAACCAAACAAGTAGACTTAGGGTTTCCAAAAGAGTTTAGCTTGAACAAATGATTATATCAAAGCATGGGTCGAAATTGGTGAGTATGATCCAAAATCTTTAGGAGATGAATCAAGGACCTCTTTCCTTCTTAACTTTGGCTTCTAATTAGCTTAACCTTCCTTTCTTCTCTTTTATGACTTGGTTAGATCATCATTTTGAGGTAGTATTTAGTTTAGATGGTGAGTTAGGAAAGTATGTATGTGTTCGTGTA
>BQNB010130804.1:7500-18881 GCA_026074375.1 Tanacetum coccineum
GGAGTAGAGAGAGAGGAGGGAGTGTTGGAGATGGGGGTTGTGAGATGGTGATAGAGGAGGAGAGATGGAGATGAGAGGTGAGAGAGAGAGAGAGAGGAGAGAGTTAGGAGATGTGAGAGAGAGAGAGATGTGAGAGAGATAGAGAGAGAGATTGTATAGCGGAGAGAGCGAGTTTGGTTGTGGGGGGGTGTTGTCGCGCGCGCGCGCGTCGCGCGCGGGTGGAGGGAGAGAGAGAGAGAGTATGTTGAGAGAGAGGAGTAGAGAGAGAGAGAGAGAGAGTAGAGAGAGATGAGAGTGGAGAGAGAGAGAGGAGAGAGAGAGCTAGAGTTAGTGAGTGAGAGAGAAGATGAGGAGAGTGTGAGGGGGGGAGAGAGAGATGGGAGAGAGAGTTAGAGAGAGAGAGAGGAGAGAAGGATGAGAGATGTAGAGTAGAGGGTGTTGGCTGGTTTGTTTTGTTTTTTTGGGTATAGAGAGAGAGAGGAGAGAGAGAGAGAGAGGCGCGGCTAGAGAGATTTTTTTAGAGAGGAGAGAGTTTGAGAGGAGAGAGAGTAGAGATGAGAGAGAGGAGAGAGAGGATTTGAGATGAGAGAGAGGATAGAGAGAGAGAGAGAGAGAGAGAGAGAGAGAGAGAGAGAGAGAGAGAGAGAGAGAGAGAGATGGGGAGAGAGTTAGAGAGAGAGAGGAGAGAGAGTTGAGAGAGGAGGGAGAGGAGGAGAGAGAGATAGTGAGGAGTGAGGAGAGAGGATGGCTGGGTGTGGAGGGTTTGGGGCGGGAGGAGAAGCGCGCGTGGAGTGTGGAGGTGATTTGTGTTATGTTATGGTTTTTTTGTGTGTGTGTTTTTTGATTTTTTTTATTAGAGTTGTCATTGATTGCGCTTTGGGTGTGTGGTTCTCCTGTGGGAGGGTTTATTTTGTGTTTTGTATGTGGAGTCTTTGTTGTTGGTTTTTGTATGTTGCGGCTTTTTTGTGTCTTAATTGTTTTTGATTTGTGTTGTTTATTTGTGAGGTAATGTGTTATCGCTGTTGATATCATATTCGTTTGTTAAATTGCAAGTGTGAGATACTAATCTCTTGTAGATTGTCATCTCTCAAAATTTATCTGAAAAATTATTTAATAATAGGATAATAGATAAAGATTACCAAATAAATCTATTAGAAAAATAGGTACGATATCAGTAAATATACAACTACGAAACCACTATAACCAAAAAAAAAATAAAAATAAAAATCAAATATACCAAATAAAAAATAAGGAATGTCACCCTAAATATTAAGTCAACCAAACGCTGACCTTAACACTCACCACTACCGCGCACCCAATAACAGCTCCCGCTCACACCCCCCTCCGCCTCCAGTGGGCTTCGCAGTTCTTTAGCCACCACCCGTTTGCTTCCCGCCGATGGCTTTTATGAGTATTGTTTGTTTATTGCTTTTCTGAGTTTGCTTATTGTTTTCCCTTGCTTATTTTTGTTTTTATTTGCTTATTAGGTGTAGTTTCAATTATGTCTTGGCTTATTTTGCCTTTTAACTAGCTTATTTGTCTAAAATTTCCAAACAATTAGCTTATTTTAGGACTTAGTGTAAAAAAAATACCAAAACTGTCACATTCATTTGCTTATTTACCAGCTTATTTTTGAGTTTCATAAAAAGTCATCTTTTTAAAATTTGCTTATTTTTGCATGTTTTATAAGTTTTAAAAAAATGTTTTATAAAAAAGGAGAGGCATGGGGGGCGAACCCATGACCTCCCCTTTCACACATACACGTCCCAAACACAACACACACTAACCATTGGCACCAGTAGGGCTATCTGTTAGCCCTACTCACCATTTGACTTTTATACCTCTTTTTGCATTTAAGCTTTCAGCCAAAACTAGCTTATTTCTGGCTTATTATTAAGCTGTGTTTCAAAGTTTTTATTTTTCTTAGAATCTTCACTGTTTAATGCACTTTCCCTGAATTTTTTAGATTTTCCCGTTCTATTTAGTATTTTTAATGAATTTTTCTTTTTAAAACAGTTTTTAATTCATATTAAATTAAATAAAAATCAAAAAAATATAATTCTTTTTTTCAAAATTTTCTTTTATCATTTAGGACCTAGGAAAAATAAATTTGCATTCGTAGGGTTAAAACTTTAGAATTTGAATTTTTAAAGAATGGGATTAGATCTCGTTCCTGTTTTTCGTGATTTTAAGCTTTAAACGCTTTCGTTTTTGGTTTAGTTTTCTTTGTTCTTACATTTTAGTCAGTTAGGATTTATAAAAAGTTAAATAATCATTTTAGGATTAAGTTTTGATAATTTAGGTTTTCAAATCGTGTTTTTACGTTTCCGTGTATGTGTTTAATTTAGTCATTGCTTTTGTTTTTAGTTTAGATTGCCTTTTAATTGCTTTTTCCCATAGATTTAGAAAACTCATTCAAAGCCTTGTTTCATTCAAACATCGATTATCAAACCGACAAATGACTTTCCATTGCATTCCTCGTTGGGGATAAACGACCCGGGAATATCATATACTGCTCGGATTTTATTGATTTTCTTTCTTGAAACCTTATCAAGGGTCACTTGGTTTGGTTTGGTTAATATATAAGTAATAATATTATATTTATAATATATTATTATTTATATACACTAAAAGATAGAAATCAGCAGCATTAACTTATGCCTAACATCAGTAAGTGAATGCCTAGCAGCATAAACTAGTACTGGCAGTAGTAAGTTGAAGCTTAGTAGCATTAACTTTGAAACACAAGCATTAACTCCAATTTCATTCCATAAAGCATTTTCATCATGAATTTTAACTCTTACAATCTCTCTTTCTGTTTTTGATCTCACAATATCTCTTATTTCTTTTTCTCACCAATTCACTCTATCTATTTTTATATCACACAACTCTCTTTCTTTTTTTCAGCTCACTATATCTCTTATTTCTTTTTCTTACCAATTCATTCTATCTGTTTTTATATCATAAATCAAGAGCCCTAATAGACAGTTTGGTACAAAATTCTATCAATTCCTTTAGTTTCATGTTGTCCTCCCCACTTCCAAGTGTGTTAACTCTTGAGAGAGGTGGATCATTGGACTGTTTAGATGCAGCCTCAAACCTAATTTGAGCTTCTGCACCCCCAATATGGTATCTTAGAACCTAAGACCACTACCTGAATCAGTTCCTTGAGGAAAAGACTCATTAAGTGTTGCCATGGATTGGGTCCTATTTATGTTACTACTGTCCTGCTCTGCTACTAAGCTAGAAGCAGTAGTGGCAGCCCTTTCCATTCTGTCTTCCCACTCCTTAATGACAGTCTCATAAGTTATAAGGGGAATAGGTCCACTAGACTGAGATATCTCAATGGTCCTTTTGTCTTTCCTAGGTTTTTAAGTCTTTTTGGGTTAAAATAATGATGGAACATTGATTGGTTTAAGATTAGATAGTGAAGTAGTTGTGGATGTGTGTTAGGGTTCAGTGGGATTTCCTGACCCTTCATCCACGTTTGTTTGTTGTTATGCAACATTTCCATGTTATTACAAGCATCCTTTGTGGATAATCAGCTTCATAGTAACACAATTAACCTCCCCTTAATCAATACTTTAGAGGTTAAGCATTCCAATACTTGCAATCAGATATTGAAATCTGCTAATATCAAATGCCTTTGTGAGTAAATCAGCAACATTGTGATCAGTGTGAATCTTGATCACTTGAATTAATCTCTTCTCATATGAATCCCTGATGAAGTGATGTCTAATCTCAATGTGTTTAGTCTTTGAATGAAACATTGGATTCTTAACTATGCAGATTGTATTTTCATTGTCAATGAAAATCTTGGTTTTCATAAAGTTGTATCCATAATCAAGTAATTGATTTTAGATCCATAACACCTGTCTACAGTAATTAGCAGCAGCAACATACTATGCTTCAGTAGTAGAGTTGGAAACTATAGTCTGCTTTTTACATTGCCATGAAATCAATCTTCTTCTAAGAAATTGACAACCTCCTGTTGTGGATTTCCTGTCTAAGCTAGCACCAGCATAATCACTATCAGAAAAAGCCTCCAAGTTAAATGATGAATATCTAGGATACCATTGGCCCAATTTAGGATGACCTTTTAAGTATCTAAAGATTCTCTTCACAACATGAAGATGTGAAGTCTTTGGTGTAACTTGAAACCTTGCACAAGTACAAACGGCAAAAATTATGTCAGGTCTAAAAGCTGTTAGGTACATCAATGATCCAATCATTGATCTGTATAAATGAACATCCACATCTGCAGCTTCTTCATCCTTGAGTAATACTTTGTTAGTCTCCATGGGAGTGCTTGTTGTCTTTACAGTGGCAAAATCAAATTTCTTCAAAATATCAGTTACATATTTGTCTTGACTAATGAAGATTCCATCATCTTTCTATTTTACCTGTAATCCTAAGAAGAAAGTGAGCTCCCCCATAGAACTCATCTAGAATCTCTTGTGCATTATTTATTCAAACTCAGTACATAAAGACTTTTTAGTAGACCAAAAGATGATGTCATCTACATACACCTACACTAATAAGATATCACCTTTGTCCTTCCTGATAAACAAAGTCTTGTCTATAGTCCCTCTTCTAAATCCATTTTAAAATAAATAGGTAGATAAGGTCTCATATCAGGCTCTAGGAGCTTGATGTAAACCATATAAAGCCTTTTCTACCTTGTAAACTTTGTTAGGAAACTCTGGATCTTCAAACCCTGGAGGTTGGCAAACATAAACCTCTTCTTCAATTGTGCCATACAAAAATGCAGTCTTCACCTCCATTTGATAAACAATGAAGTTCATGAATGAGGCATAGGCTAAGAAAAGTCTAATTGCTTCAATCCTAGCAACTAGAGCAAAAACTTCATCATAATCTATACCCTCCTCTTGAGTGTAACTGATGTGTGTTTTCCAAGCTTTAAATTTTTAATACTAGAAATACCGATTTTTACTAAAAACACAACACTCGGGAAGTATACCCGTTCGTGTAAAGTATAGCTTTAGGTAAGTCCGGGTCGTTCCACGGGAATTGAAGTTTTCACAATTTGTAATTAAGGTGCTAAGTCTAAGATGATTGTCACGTATCAAATTAACCAAGACGAGCATATATAGAATACTGCAAAGAAAGCAATAAAAGGATGATTCAAGCAAATGATTAAGGTATGTTTGTTTAGGCAATGATCACTCAGATAATGATGTGTTTGGAATAGTGTTTATAAGTTTAGAAAATAGAGTTATCACAAGTTATATATCCTTTCAGCCTTTAAATATAATAAGTAATTATATCGATTAATAACAACAAATCCTTTCGGCCTTTATAAGTTATTATAACCAATATATTAGATGGATTGATAGAACACATGTATAAAAGAACCCTTCGGCCTATATTCTTGTATAAAATATGTTTTACCGATTTAATAAACACATATCCAAACGCTCCGTATCAAAGATCACGATATGCCCAAACTAACATAAGATTACTACTCTATGGTCAGAGTAACAAAACACATAACATTCATCATGGATTCAACAAAGATTAATATTCAAAAGAGTAACAAGATTCCACCAATTCCAAGAGCAAAGTATGGTGATTTCACAAGAATTTCCCAAGAACACTTTATTATATTCAAAGCAAAATCCAGAAACTATGAACAATTCTGTCACAATCGCTTATAGATTCGAAATATACCACCTACAAAATATGCTTCTTTGATGGATCAAAACCTAAGAACAACGATGAACATCAACCAAGACTATCCAACTTCTTCAAGAACTTTGATTCTAATGGTGGTGATGATTTGTGTTATCAAGGTGGTTTGGATCACTAGAGAAAGTGCGCCGTACTTTGGCCTTTTCTTGGATCTTCTTCTTGAGATTTGTATGTGATGATATAATAAGAGATGATTTCGTCCAAGGCCTCATAGGGAGGTATTTATAGGGTAGAGATAACTTGGGGACCAAGTTGGAAATAAATGTGGACGGATTATGGACCAGATTCACGAATTAATTGTTTCTCCATAAAATGTGTTGTACTCAATAGTAACTTTGGAAATCTTGGTAATACTTCAGCTCTTAAACGTTTTTCCATAATTTATAGAGTTAAATTCTCTTTCTGTGGCCGCTTGAATCAACTAAAACGGAGTTCGTATGACCGAGTTATGGCCAAAACAGTGACAGGTGTCGGGAGATCTTTATCTTGAGTTATTTCTTCGTTTAAGCTTCAAATCTTCGTGTAGTCTTCAGTATTCTTCCACGACACATACCTAGAACATATAATAGCAAATATACTTGATTAAGTACCGAAAGTTCATGAGAAATGATCAAATATATATAAATAACGCCGCCAAAAACATGTATAATTTAGGCGTTATCAGGGATCTTGTTTCATTGCTCATTAGTGTGGTGTTTAAACCTCGGATGTGATCGCACCATTTGGTAAGTTACTTCATTATCACCATTGTAAATGGTAATCATCCCCTCGAACCGGTTTGTTTTAATTCCAACTTCTCTTAAAAATGGTTCGCCAAAAATAACATCGCCTATTCCTTCATCACGATAAGCATCCATATTTTCTAAAACTGCAAAATTCGTCACAACAGAAAAGGTTCCAACAAAAATAGGCACATTCATTAAAGCTCCTACAACATTATTTCCATTGTACACCATCTTATCTTTCATTATAGAATTATGAAACTTTTTGGACATCACATTGACATACAATAATGGGATGTTCCGGATCATACCTACAGGCGGAGGCCTTAAACTCAAATGACGTAAAGAATTCACGAACCAATTCCCGATATATGGGCTCGTTTACTCGGAAAAGATTTGCCTATTGAGGCCCGGAGAAAGAATCGGTGTTGATGGACTCAGAGAAGGCTTGATCAAGATATTGGTCGGTAAGGAACTCCCAATCAATGACGTCCCTTGAATGGATGGGGCATCTTGCAAGAGTGTCATAGTTCAATTTATGCACCTTATTTTCGAACACTCTGAATCTTTAGATTTTTTCTTCTAGTGAGATTTCATGAGAGGCAAAGGATTGTCCTCTTGTGCTCCTGGGTCTTTTGTTCATTGGCTATAATTAAACCAATACAAAAACGATTGAGACTAGGATGATACGTTTAGGTGTTTGTGATCAGGGAGTCACGACGGCGTCACGGTTTTGCCTTGACACCGTCAGAATGACTTCTGTTTTAAAAATGGTTTGCAAGGGAAAACTATACTATTTTCTGTTAAACCCATTTCCAAACATCCCTTTAAAAATCAGACCCACCATAAGAATTCAAAAATCATGGTTATTATCCTAAATCCGAGTCGTTTTTTTTGAAATTGAACACTCCAATACTTTTATTCACAACAAACCACTTATATTGGTGCACGATTTACCTCTGATTTCATCCAATTGATTTATGGGAATACTTAATTGGGTAAGATCGTAATCTGGCAAAATTGAGAGCAAATCAAAATGGAGAGAGAGTGAAAATGAGGGGGATGAATCACTTACCGATTGGGGATGATTGCCTTCCGTGTAGCAAGATCTGAGTCAAAAGTCGGCTAGGGTGGCTATAGAGATGTTTTTGTTTGTGGGAGAGAATGAGGGAAGAAAAGGGGTATTTATATCACTGCGCAGTCCGTTGCGACGGCATCGTGTGTTAGTCCTGACGCCGTCAGGATGGTTAATATGTTATAAATCTCCCTTTTTAAAGATTGTTAACTTTTGACTTTCTTAGAAGAAGTCAACAGTCTTCCTTCCCCCGGGGTCAAACACGCGGTTACTTTCAGTGAGTGTGAAAGAATGATGTGGCAAAATCTAGAGTTATCATCCCCAACGGTTAGGTAATTATGAGGCGTCGATTGGGGTGCTGAGGGATTTTTGTCATTATGTCAGGATCCGACTCTTTGATTAGCGCTTTTACCTGGTTTAAAGCCGAAGGTATTCTTCCGAAGATGGGGTGGGTTTGAGAAGGTTGGATGGACATATCCTATCCATAGTGAGTTCGTGGGGATAGACTTGGGGGTCTCAAATTTTTTTTCTTACAGAACTTTCTGAGAATTTGTGCCCGGTAAGGGGTTTCGGAACCTTAATATACGGGTATTTTGTGATCTTCTCGATTTTTCTTATCCTGCTTCCCTCTTTAATTATCTTTTCTTTTAACCTCCTTGTGACTTTCGAAGAGAGTTGCATGAAATCGTCCACAATCACTCTCATATATTCTTCGAGATGCTTGACTCTCTCTTCCTGATCGAGGATGAAGTTCATCACAATATGCTCAAATTCCTCTTGACGTGATGGTTCTGGGGGTAGTTGATACATCTCGTTGCTTATCATTCTAAATACGCCTTCGCTTCTTCCCATTAGCGAGATTGCGTCCTTCATGAGGGTATCAACTTTATATTCCATGACTCCCAGTAATTGCTCAATGTCAGGATTTTCGTAGTCAAGGTCCTTTCCTTTAGGATGACGGGTCGTTCCATCCTTCGTCCTTGTATTGGGCTATCTTCTCGATAGTGGCCCAAGCCTTTTCTGCACTTAATTTCCTTAACAGACCTTCGGCGGCGTAGTCCAAAGTTTTCTTCAGAGTTTGGTCGATGTGGTCATAGAAGATTTGGACTTGGAGCCAAAGGTCGATGCCATGATGAGGGACTTTTTGGAGTAAGTCCTTGAAACGAGTCCATGCTTTTGAGAGAGATTCTCCTTGATGTTGTTGGAATATAAAGAAATCGTTGCGGAAATTTGTGGTCCTTCCCGGTGGAAAGAATTGAGCAAGGAAACGAGTAGTAAGATCCTCCCTTGTGGAGATGGATCCGGCTAGAAGACGTTCAAGCCAATTGCTAGCTTGATCGCAAAGGGAAAATTGAAATAAACGCAGGCACGTTCTTTCCCCTATTAGCAAACCGTCATAGGGTAAGTAGCCACAAGTTTTAAGAAATCCATGAGGTGTTGGTTTGGATCCTCGGACCGAAGTCCAGTGGATGTAGCATCCAGTTTTTGCACCAACGCGGATGGTGTATCGATCGAAGAGGTACCACAATGTTCCCTTCGGGGAGTTCAATGAGTTCCGTACCTTCGTCGGCTAGGCATGGAGTAATCTCCAAGATTACGGATAGATCGGCGTCTCCCATGGTGGATGGCCATGACGAGAATGATTTACAAACAAAATAACACAAAGAAAAGATGACTACAAGAAGCAATATACGGAAATAAAAATCTCACTTGAAAAGATTCAAGTTGATGTAGAACTAAGCTAAACTAAGCTCGGAACCTAACTTCCCCACGCAGCGGCGCCAAAAATTTGATGTGCGGTCGTTGTAGGACTTCTACACAAAGTTTTACAACTCTCTAGGCAGTGTACCTAATCGTTGCCGTATAGTATAGGCAAGACTCAGGGGTTCTTATCGTTCTTTAGGGGAATAGGTTAGGAAGGCTCGAACAGGGTTTAGCCGAGATCTACGGGATTGAAAGGAGATTATTTTTTGTACTTTTAATTTTATAGAAAAGCAGGTAAAATACAATGTTAAGAGGTTGTTGATTAACGAATTAATTATACTAAATATAATCTATAATACTGTGAAAGCTTTATGATAAAAATAGTGTAAATTCTTAATCATGCCATTACTTATTAGATTGCTCTCCTTATCCACTGATGCCTTTCACACTCGGAAGATCTGTAGTAAGTATTTCCTAAGTCCAGAACGAATCAAACGAACCCCGCCGTCCCGTTTAATATTCGTTAAGCAACGTACAAGTGAAAAGTTTAAGTATGAAGAATATTACAAGGCCCCTAAGAGTACATTACATGCATTAAAACAATTAAGAGGGATCAACCATATTAGGGGTAAGGTAGTATGAAGACTGTTACGGATGGTATCCTTTCTACAACACTCGGCGTTCCTATCATCTATGGCCAATTTAATATCTTAAGGCTATTTTCTACAAGCTTAACGCGCCCACATTCATCACAAGAACTGCAGTAAAAGGATCTATGATGAGTGGGTCATTTATACACTTTTTCGAGTCTTTTAACCCCCTAAATCTTGCATTTTAATGCCCCCAAAATAGGTACTAACTACGTTCCTTTTAGGTATTTAGCATTTGGAAGGCATTTGGAGGAAATACACGTGACTTGGGATCATTTGGAGAAGAAACAGAAAAGACTATAGACATACACCAAAATCTCTTGAAGATTATGCTTACAAAGCGTGGAGACGGCGTCGTAAGCATAAAGCGACGCCGTTATGATTTACGAAGCGACGGCGTCAGTACATTGGTGACGCCGTCAGAACATAGACGACCTAAAGAAACCCTAGAAGATTCTAGATAAAGATGATCATTCGACATGCGCGTGAAGTACCAGATATTGTTTTGATCATAACTCCTTCATACAAACTCAGATTTCGATGATTTAACAGCTCACACGTTCAGAACGAGAAAATCTACAACCACGCAAAAGATGTTGCTATGACGGCATCACATGTTATTGGTGACGCTGTCACAAAAGTCGGTTAGGGTTTTGCCTATAAATACAACCTCATAACTTCGTTTTTATCAAGCCCCAAACCCTAAGTCCGATTCTAGGGTTTGGGTAGGTGTTTTTCCAGCAACTTAGAGGGTCTAATTCAATCCATAAACATCTTGTAATGGTTTGATTATCACTTCTATCTTAATTCATGTCTTCAATTCCTTTTGTTGATTATGATTTCTATTCTCTATTAAGTATGCTTGGTTAATTCATCTAGTGTTTGCTTAGATGTTATAATCCCTGAGATTGATTATGTATTTGTGTTAGTTGATGATTATTGATGTTTATTATGCATGTTTGATCGAAGATCCATACGCTTTCATACTATAATCGATTGATTGATTTGTAATAAACTAGTTTGCATGATTAGGCAACCTTAACGTGTGATCGGTTTATTCTTGGTCATTTAGCAACCTAAAGGCCTCTAAGAGACATGACTTAGCAACCTAAGCATGGACAAGTTAATTGGCGATTTGTATGTGAGTGTGTGTTAATTAGTCAAAAGAGAAACCTCTAGGCTAATTAGTGATACTTGGCAACCTAAGGTCAAATTATGCATGATAGTAGAAATCTTAATGCTTTATGCTTGTGTTCGTGTTCGATTGAGCAACCTCGTAGACATTGGCCATAGGTGTAGAAGGGAGAGATGATGTGAACGCTTAACCGATCCGTATTAGTCATAAGCCCCCATCAATAATTCATCTAACTAGTTAAGCCCAATACATATTCAAGATTAGGGAGAATTTCATCTAAGTAAATACGCTTCTCTATATCATTGTTCCTAGCTTAGTTTAGTTATAATTAGGAGTAGTTATTAGCTTAATCAAAACCTCTCTCAAACATATTGATTTTACTT
>BQNB010130805.1:4270-14497 GCA_026074375.1 Tanacetum coccineum
AACCCTTATGGAGCACCTCATCATCCATAACAACACCCAACTACATATCCAACTAACCTTAGCCACACTCAACCCTTTGTTACTCAAAATGCATATTGATGTTGTTTGGTTATCGTAAAGACTTCAACAAGAAGTTTTACAACTATCTAGGCAGTGTACCTAATCGTTGTAGTGTAGAATAGGAAAGACTCGAGGGTTGTTATCGTTATCTAAGGGAATAGGTTGGGAAGGCTCGATCAAGATCTAACATAGGTCTACGGGGTTGAGAGAAGATTCTTTTTGTATTTTTATATTTTTATGAAAGCAGTAAAATATCATTGGTTTGAGAGGTTGGTTTGTTTAACTAATTAAGCTAAATATAATTTAATCTACTGGTGATAACTTTATGATAAAAAGATGTATTTACTTAATCATGTACTACTCCTTAGATTGCTTCTCCTAATCATGTAGCTTTGTCACACTCGTGATGATTTGTGTAAGTATTTCCTAAGTCATGAACTAATTACACGAACCCGTCGTCTATTTAATATTTCGTTAAGGCAACACACAAGTAAGGTAGTATGAAGACTATTACAAGTCCCCTAAGAGTATATTAAATGCAATTGAAATATCTTAAGAGTGATCAACCATATTAGGGGTAAGGTAGTATGAAGACTGTTACCGATGGTATCATTTCTACACACTCACGTTTCCCTAGACGTCTATGCCAATTTAATATCTTATGGCTAGTTTTCTAAAGCCTAACGCGCACATCCATCACAAGAAACAACATTAAAAGGATCTACAATCTAAGTTTCATGCAATTATAAGTAAATACTAATAGATCTAGCCTTGCATGGAAAATAAAGGAGAAGAACAAAAATCTATCACAAAACACATAGACATATTAAGTGATAAAGGATAAATGAACCTCACTTGATTAAATCATTCAGTTGAGGCGGTTACAAGAGGGAAAAATAAATATTGGGTTGCCTCCCAAAAAGCGGTTTTCTTTATTTACGAGTCTTGTAGCTAGACTCGAAGTCACACGTCCTCACGTGACTTCTCCTTTGCTCATCCTCATATTCTTTATTTTTATTAGGCTTTGAATGGCTTTACATACGCTTTCATCATACTTGTACTCGGGTCCTAAATTCAAGATGTCCGAGTAATGGGTTTTCACATTATTACCTTCATTGCTTCATATGATAAATGGTGGTATCCTATCGATACCGACCCCCGTAAAATCGACGTTCTTAAATATTTCCATTTTGTGAGGCATTTTAAATATAAGTTTCTTATTATTATCCTCAAACGCAACCGTCCCTTCCTTCTTATCATACACGAGTCCGGTTGTGTCCGCGAACGGTTTTCCGAATACCACCAAACCTAGGTCATGATCAATGACACTAGTGGTATCCTCAAGCACCATGAAATCGCATTCGTAAGTGAAGCTCCAAATAAAAAAAATTAAACCCTTAACTCTCCCCACAAAATTGCAAATTTTTCTTAGGGTTTGATGGTTTTCTCCTTAGTTCTAACCTATTACTCATGATCCAATTATAATGAAGCCTGGACATTACATTGATCGGTGATTCCATATCTAAATAGGCTCTCTTTTTATCAAAGTGACCAATCATGCAAGAAAACTTCACGTTATTCAAGTTCCCAGTCCTAATTTTGGCCTTTACCCATGGGGGTCGAGGGTTTTTCAAGAGCCATTCGTGATATCTTAACTCATCTAAGCTGGTGAAGGTATCAAAGTATTCTACGTCCTCCTCTTCCGCCTCTTTTTCTTCGATCTCTTCCTCGAACTCATATTAGCTTTCGTCCTCAACCTTTTCTTCCGCTTTAGCAGTCATCTCATGATCGCTGTATTCGGTTGCATTTGGCTTCACATTCTCCTTCTCCCTAACTTCATCTCCCTTGCGTAAGATGACAACAAAATTGATGAAATGGACGCGTTTTGGTGATGAGAGGTTCCTGTTTTGTTCCTCTAGGGATACTTGAGACAAATATTTCGGGGAGTCTCCTGCAGTGTCATGGGTGGAAGTATCATCAAGCTTTTCAGAAAATACTTTCCATAGAATATTAATTTTATTGATCATATCATCTTGTTGTCGTCTGAGTTGAGCTCCGAGGCTAGATAATCTCCTCTCTTGATGAGAGTCGAACTCACTCAGTGTTCTTTCAAGCTTCGCTTGGTAACTAGAGGAATAGGTGGAGAACAATCCTTTTTGTGGGATTGTGAAGGATTAAGTTCGTTCCCAGTTAAAGTTCGGCTTGTCCTTCTAAGTGTTAGTGTCTTCTTTGAAATTTCTTGGTCCTAGGTTTGTAGTAAACTGCCTATCTCCCACTTCATTGTTACGCGAGGATGCATAATTGACAAACGCTTGCTCAGGATTTTCCATGCAGTACTAAATGTCATGGGGACCACTGCAGATTTCACATGAAGAAGTGATTTTGTTCACTTGAACAGCTTTCTTAGGAGCAAAATGAGCTTCCATCAAGCGTTGGACTTGATTTTCGAGCTCGGCGAGATGACGGTCGGATGTACTCGAGACATCTTGAGGCAAAGAGATTGCCTTGACTGGCTTAGCGAAGTCCCTTGCGTCGTTCCAACTTTCGTTGTCATAGAGGGTGAGGTCCTTTAATAGTGCTCATGATTCTTTGGCGTTTCGGTCACGAAGCTTACCACCGGCCGATTGGTCAATGGTTCGTCTTGTGGCGGGATTGACATGGTCATACAAGATTAGGACTTGGAGCCAAAGATCGATGTTTCATGATCGAGGGAATTTTTAGAGTAAGAGTCTTTGAAACGAGTCCATGCTTCAGAAAGATATTCTCTTTGATGTTGTGGAACATCAGGATGTCGTTACGAAGTTTTGCTAGATTCTTCCGACAGAAATTGAACAAGGAAACACGAGTAGTAAGATCTCCCATGGGAGATGGATCCTGCTAGAAAGACGTTTAAGGCCAATTGCTAGGCTTGATCGCGAAGGGAAAATTGAAATAAACGCGTGGTACGTTCTTTTCCTATTTGCAAAATCAATGGTCAAGTGAAGTCCACATGTTTAAGAAATCCAAAAGATGTTGGTTTGGTATTCTTGGACCGAGTCGTGGAATGATGCCATCGTTTTGCACAACCGGATGGTGTCGGATTCGAAGAGGCACCACATTGTTCCCTTCGGAGTGTGCAAATTGGTGTTCCGTAGCCCACCGTGGTAGGTTTGGAGTATTTCCAAGAGTACAGATAGATTATTCTTCTCACATGGAGGTCAACGAAAAATGGTACTGCTCAAACACATCAAGATCCTTATTATCAAACATCAAAGTCTCACAAATCATATGCACCAACATCAAAAGCCTTACTTCCAACCAGATCTCATGCAACTATAAGACACAAAGGCAAAGAGATATCCAAACCAATCATACCTACATCTGAGTCAGCTTCTGAAGAAGACAGTGATCCTGAACAAGCTCAAAAGGATAAGGAAATGCAGAAGAATTTGGCACTCATAGCAAAGTATTTCAAGAAGATCTACAAACCTGGCACATTCAAAACTACACCTTTTTAAATATATAAATACAATATATAATAAATATATATAATATAAATATATAATAAGGATAAATCTCAAAGTTATTAATGATAAATATTTCAAGAGGCTTTTTTAGAAGAGTATTCGCTTTTATCCAAAGTAAAAACCCTAAAAAAACTTTCCCGGGCTGTGTCCCGTCGAGGCGTGAATTTGAAAATCGAGTTTTGGTTTGATAATTTATGCTTGAATAATCAAGAGTTTGATTTGGTTTTCTAATTCTACGGGAAAAAGCAATTAAAAGGCAAGCTAATCTAAAAATGAAAGCAAATACAAAATTAAAAATATTAACGGGAATCCTAAAAAAGAACGTGACTTAAAACCTAAATTATCAAAATTTAATCCTAAAATGATTTTTTTACTTTTTATAAATCCTAAATAACTAAAATGCAAGAACACATAAAGGAACCTTAAAACGAAAGCAATCAAGGTAAAAAAAACGAAGAAAAACGAGAACAGGACCAAATCCCGTTCTTTAAAAAAAACAAATTCTAAAATTTTAACCCTACAAAAGCAAATTTAATTTTTAACAATCCTAAATGATAAATTTTTTTTTTAAAAAAGTATTATATTTTTTTGACTTTTATTTAATTTAATATGAATTAAAAACAGTTTTAATAAAAAAAACTAATTAAAAATACTAAACGAAGTTGGAAAATTCTGAAAAATTCACAGAAAGTATTTTGAACTATGCTTAATCTAGGAAAAATAAAATAAAGAAAACAGCTTATTGTAATAAGTAGTAAATAAGCAAAATAAGCTGTTAAGGCTAAAAAGGCTAAAAGGGGTTTTATATTTTAAATGTGAAGAAGTAAGACTAGATGGCCCTACTGGTGCTGGTGGTAGTGAGTGTGTGTGTTAAATGCTTTGGTATACTAAAGGGGAGGTCACAGGTTCAAAACTTGTGGCCTACCCTTTTTTAAAAAAACATTTTTTTTCTTTTTAAAAACTTATAAAATCAGCTACAATAACAAACTTTTAAAAAAGCAACTTTTTTCAAAACTCAAAAAGTAAGCTAGAAATAAGCAGAAGAAAGGTGACAGCTATGGTTTTCTTAAAACTTAGACATAAGCTAAATTGCTTGGACTTAAAAAGCACTAATAAGCTACCTTAAAAACAAATGAGCTAAAGACATATTTAAACTTATACCTAATAAGCATAAAGGAACAAAAATAAGCACAACTAATAAGCTAGAAATCAGCAATGAAAAGCTCAGAATAGCTAAAAAGCTTTAGAGCTTTTTAGCTAATGGCAGATTAGGCTATAAGACAAAATAAACTAACTCAAAGACTAATAAGCTAAACCTAACCTATTCTAGACTTAATAAGCAAATTTAAACAGAAATTAAGCCTTGACATTAAGCAAAATAAACTAGAATTCAAATAAGCAGCTTTGGTATAAAAACTAAGAAATAGAATCAAGAAGGCTTTTGCAGCCCTACATTTAAGCTAGCTTAAGCTGTTTTAAAACTCTAAAAAGCCTAAACAGATTTAGCTATTAGCCAATAAGCTTGTTCCATGATTTTCAGAACCTAAAACTAATTTTAACTAGTCTAATTTTAAGATTGAAAAGTGGCTTTAAAACTGAAAAACTAAAAACTTGGACTTAAGACAGATTTTGACTTAACTAAAATAGACAAATGCATACTTGTACAGACTACTTTCTACTGCAATATGAGTCTAAAACAAGCTTGATAACAACACCAAAAACCACTATTAAAAATCTAATCATATAAGCTGAACTAAGAAATTGAAAATCCACAGATTTAAACCACTAATAGAAATAAACTAAAACATGAGATTTAAACTTTAAAGACTTTCAAAAACAGCTTAAATCAACTTAAAAGGGCTTGTTAAAATTGGCTTAATGACCCAAACATTTTTAAGACTCCTTTTGACCCATTTTGGCAGTTAACCCAAACACCCCTTTATTTTATGAAAAGTAGTTTTAAGCTAATAACATATTACAAAAAGCTTTAATCTAAATGTAATAAGGAATATTAGGACAACATAAGCATGATTAAAGCAGAAAAAGCAGAAATAAACAGGTTTTAAGCAGAAAGTAAGTAAAACAGTAAAACAAGCTTAAAAATGAGAAATGGAAAGTGTACCTTGACTCCTTGCTCAAAACAGGAGTTTTTTATCCCTAAGTAAGCTCTAAATCCTACCCAGCTTATGAATAAGCAATCTATTTAACCCATAAGCTCTTCCTTGTCAAGCTTATCTTCCTAGCTTATTCCCTTTTTCAAATCAAACTCTTTCAGTAACCAAGGTTCACACTAATGAGTTTAATGGACTCATTAGTGTAAACAGATTTGTGAGGTGGCTAGGTAGCTTATACGAACTTATGAGAACTTAATAACAATAATAATAGGTAAATTAAGCTTAAAGTAAAACTGGATAAAGTAACACAGATTTAAAGGAAACTTAAACTTTTCATTAATCATAAAAACAGTACATTGCTTTTTAAAGAAAAATACATTAAAAATAATTTTTAAGCTACTCCTAAGTTACATTAAACTACTCCTAGATATCTTCTACAATGAAAATCCTAAACTATTTATATAAAAAACTAAAGTCTTGAGCTGTGCTTGTTGTGTTTTTGTTGTGAGAGACTTCAAAAGCATCATCCTAGCCCTTGAATCAACCTTGTTCACCAAGGCCTTGAATCACCACCATTGATTAATCTTGACCAATAAAACCCCATGGGATTGCCAAGGTGGAGTTGTCTTCTAGCTGGTGTGGGGTTTAGTTGGAAAGGGATGGTTTTGTCTGTGGGTGCATAAGTCGAGGGGTGGGGGATGATGAATAGTGACCTGGCGGGAAAATGAATTGGGTATTGATAAACAGTGTTTGATAGTTAACGAGAGTTAAGGGTATATAAATGGGAAAAGAACCACGGGTGTAAAGGAGTTTGTGGTGTAGGGGGTGAGCGTGTTAGTCCTAAGGACTAACAATGTCAGTCCTTAAGGACTAACTGTGAAAAGGTGTAAAGGGTTATGGACTAACAACTATTAATTGGGGTTTAGGCCAAGGTTACTTGGGTCGGTTTGTATAAAAAGAGGGTTTGGGCCTTTTGTAATAAAAATGGCATTGGGCCATTTTTATTAATCTTGTGTCTTTTTTTTGTTTAATGGGCTGACCCGACCCATTAGATGGGTGCGGGTCGGTCCATTTTGACAATTTTGGTTTTTTTTGGGTTCGTTTTTCGATGCTCATTCCATTTTCGTGTCCCGGGGTTGACTTTGACTTTGACTTTGATTGGCTGTCTTTGGCTTTGACTTAACTTTTCACGCTCTTTTCATTCTCGTGCTCGGTTTTGTCGTTTTGGCTTCGTTTTTTGTCCTTTTCTGAATATCTGTTACCTGCACAATACAAACAGCAAAACAAGCATATATTTGGCATTTTATGTTCGTTTTTTGGTCGTTTAGGTTCGTTTTAATGGATAAAAGGTATGTGTAATTAAGCACACACCAATATGCTATTGGGGATCAACTCATTAAAGACAAATCCACTGATGATGAACCAGGAAAACTCAATGTAGAAGTTGAAGTGGTCTCCATGGTTACTGTTCCAATATATCAAGCGTCATCCTCTGTTCCTCCACTGTCCACACTAGTAATTGATCTTTCACCTCCTAAACCTGCATCATCTGCCACTCAAACACCAATCTTTACAATAACAACAACGACAACAACAACACCCCTTCTACCTCCTCCACAATAACAAAGCACAACTGAATCAGAGTTAGCTAAACGTGTTGCAGCTCTTGAAAAGAAACTCTCTGATTTAGAGCAGACTAACAAGAATCTTGATAACGCAACTTAGAATCTTGGATCTAGGGTCTACACTTTGGAGCTTAAGGATCTACCTCATAAGATTAATGAAGCAGTCCGTGATAATGTCAAAGAGGCGGTTCAAATAGCTCTACAGGCTCCCCTTTGAGACCGCTTCAGAGACTTGTCCGAAAAAGATATGAAAGAAATGCTTCACTAAAGGATGTTTGAAACTGGCTCTTACAAATCACTTCTGGAAAATGTCACACTTTATAAAGCTCTTGAAGCATTTATGGAACGTGCATAGAGGGATGAGCTTCTCGCTAAAAAGGATAAGTCTCGTAAGAGACGACGTGATGATCAAGATCCTCATCCTCCTCCACCAGATTCAGATCAAAGTAAGAGAAGACGACATGACGCTGGCTCTTCTGGTTCATCACAGCCACAAGCTCCTCAGTCATCAGTGTGGAAGAAGTCTGACACTCGAGATGCTCCTTCAGGCTTCACCAAGCAATAATCCGGTTCTCATGCAGAGCAACCAGTCGAAGACATACCAATACAAGATTCTGACAACATATCTGATTCAGAGGACACTGACTCTACCCATTCTCCAAAGACTAAGCAGAGGCCAAAATGGTTGAAGCCTATTCCAGATGATGAAATACCAACCACTCTAGAACTTGCTTAGGTCATTCCTACGTCCCACATTACTGATGCTGTGAACACCTAGGCCAATGCTTTAGCTACCACGTATCAAGCTCTGGCGGAGAACTCTTTACTTGCAAAGATTGGGGATATGCGAACGTTTATGAACTGGTATTGCCAAAAGATGGGGAAGACCGAGCTTACTCAAGCAGATTTAGAAGGTCAAGCTTATGAAGTCGTTAAACCTTTCTACCTAGATGTCATTCATCTTCAATTTCAGATGGAAGAGTGTCACAAGATGCTTACAGATCATATTGACTAGGCTAATCTAGAAGGTGATCAAGTCAGGATTGATATTAGCAAACCTCTGCCTCTCAGTGGTCCACCAGGTCATGTCACTATTTAAACCCAATTCTTTTTCAATAAAGACTTGGATTATTTGCGTTATGGCAGTAAGGGAAGCGAACAAGCCTTATCAATTTCCAAGATTAAGGCTGCTCGTTATCATGACTTTGGACTTGAACTACTCGTACCTGAGCATATGTGGATCGATGACGTCTGCACCTATGACATAAGTGCCTCTTATGGTATCTCTCATTGGTGGTTTAATCGTTAGAAATTCTACATTGACCGACACACAGCTGAATCAAGCCACAAGGTAGTCAGAACTCACATGCATATACTCAGTGTTGTTAGAATAAAAGCCTACTCTCGCTACGGGTACGACTACCTAAAAGAGATCACACTACGCAGAGATGGTCATCAAGAATACACGATTGCCGAAAAGGACTTTAAAAACTTGTATCCTAGTGACTTTAAAGACCTGAATCTGTTGCTTCTTCAAGGTCATCTAAATCATCTTCCTGGTTCAGACATACGTATGCTTTCTACTACTGTTAAACTGTGGATACGAAATTTAGTGATTCGATAGCGGGTTGAAGACTTCCAACTCGGCATTGAGAGCTACCAGAAATAGTTGAATCTCACTAAACCTAGATGGGATGCAACAGGCTTCGAGTTCAAGCATGATTATACAATCATTGATTCGCCTCGTGCAGTTGTGTTCCCTGTCTGTAACAATGAATGGAAGATCATGCGGTTCAATGAGATTTACAAGTTCAGTGATGGTACGCTAACAAATATTATGGAAGCACTGGATTACAGAGTTAAGGAGTACAAGGTTAATCTGCTCAATCAAGGTATGAACATGCGGTTTTGGACTGATAAGGATGTGGAAAGGAGCAAGTAATTCATACATGCCATTGAACGGAGACTCAAGACTAGAAGGATCTTCCAGAATTTGGAATGCTTTGTTGGTGGACGGGGTTGCGATATTGACTACAGACTTCTTCAGAGAACGGAATGAACTCTTCATTCCATTTATAAGGTCAATATCATTTGAATATATATATTGTATCTTGTACATTATAAAGTTGTGGTATACTTAGTGTTATGTGTTAGTGTATGAATTTTTTATGAATTTTTCATTAAATTCAAAATATTTCAAACCTATCATACCAGACACTAACAGAATCCCTCATATATTCAGGGGGAGCATTAATATGTTCCCCATTCGGCTTGTAATTAATTAGCACCTTTTTCTCCTAGTTTTTCTAACATATTCGAATCCATTGGTATCCAAAATATTAAAGGATTTGACATTTTCGATAAGGGAGGAAAATGTGATTTAAATATGAAAACTGATAAAAATGTGATTTTGTGGACTCGTGTGTATACTCCTCCCTCTTTGTGCTAAACAGTTTTGATTAATCGATGCACATGTTGAGGGAGAGCGTTTCTGAAAATTCAAAAACAATCAAGGTACTAAAAGCTTTGATATTTATATCACAAGTACCTGATTGAGTTTTTCAAATTAGTTTTATGGCAAGGTAAACTGTATCAAAAAGACCGACCATGTATTTAATTTTCTCGGAGATATAAGGTTGGTAAAGTTAATTATTAGTTCCCATGATCCAGCCAGAACAGGAGGGATCTACCCTGGGACAATCCACTAGTTAGTGTAGAAGTCCTTAGGTATGACATAAAAAAGGAGTAAATGTGAGAATAAGGGAATAGTGTCGACTGAGATGGAGCTAGATCTAAAATAAACCCAACAAGGTTCTAGTTATGTAGTCTCGGTAAGCACTGGAGGGGTTGAAGAATGAAAAAGAAATGTAAGGATAAAGGGTGTAAAGAAAGAAGCCCTCTATACACTTAAGCAGAAACTGG
>BQNB010130806.1:3398-18880 GCA_026074375.1 Tanacetum coccineum
CCATGTTTACAAACCATAAGAGCTTACAACACATTTTAGATCAAAAGGAATTGAAAATGAGACCACGTAGATTGTTAAAATTGCTTAGGGATTACGAATGTAAGATTCAATATCACCTTAGAAAAGCAAACGCTGCAACAGATGCTCTAAGCAGAAAGGAACGAGCTAAGCCTCTTAGGGTAAGAGCCTTAGCGATGACCAGTAATTCAAACCTACGCCACAAATTTGTGAGGCAGAAGTAGAAGCTCTCAAGAAAGAGAACGTTAAGGATGAGAACCTTCATGGTATGGACAAGAAGTTTGAGACTCCTCTCGATGGTTACCACGCTTAAGAGACTTAAGAGAATTAATCATGCAGGGGTCACACAAATCTAACTATTCCACCCACTCTAAGATCAGATAAGATATATCATAATCTTAAGCAGTTGTACTGATGGCTCACCATGGAAGCAGACATCGCCACCTATGTCGTCAAGTGCTTGACATGTCTAAAGATGAGGGACGATTATCAGAAGCCATCCAGTTTATTGGTAAAACCAGAAATACACCATTGGAGATGGGAAAATATGGCCATGAATTTATCACAAGCCTGCCAAAGACAACAAGTTGTTACGACATGATTTGGGTAATCGTGATCATCAAAAGAATTATGCTGACGTGAGACGCAAACCCTTAGAATTTCAAGTTAAAGGTAAGGTCATGTTGGAGGTTTCTCCGTGGAAAGGAGTGATATGTTTTGGCAAACGGGAAAAGCTGAACCCTAGATATATTGAACCTTTTAAGATTCTAACTGATGTGTGTTTTCCAAGCTTTAAATTTATAATACTAGAAATACTGATTTTCACTAAAAACACAACACTCGGGAAGTATACCCGTTCGTGTATAGTATAGCTTTAGGTAAGTCCAGGTCTTTCCATGGGAATTGAAGTTTTCACAGTTTGTAATTATGGTGCTAAGGTTAAAATGATTGTCACAGATCAAATTAACCAAATCGTGCATATATCGAATATTGTAAAGAAAGCAATTCAAGCAAATGATTAAAGTATGTTTGTTTAGGCAATGATCACTAAGACAATGAAGTGTTTAGGATAGTGTTTATAAGTTTAGAGAATAAAGATATCACAAGTTACAAATCCTTTCAGCCTTTAAATATAATAAGTGATTATATCGATTAATAACAACAAATCCTTTCGGCCTTTATAAGTTATTATAACCAATATATTAAGTGGAATGATTAAACACATATATAAAATAACCCTTTCGGCCTATATTCTTATATAAAATATGTTTTACCAATTCAATAAACACATATCCAAACGCTCTATATCAAAGATCACATTATGCCCAAACAAACATAAGATTACTACTCCATAATCAAAGTAACAAAACACATAAAATTCATCATGAATTCAATAAAGATCATATTCAAAATAGTAACAAGGTTTATACCGACTTCAAGAGCAAATGTTTGATGATTTCACAAGTTTTCCCAACAACATCTTATTATATTCAAAGCAAAATCCAGAAACTATGAACAATTCTATCACAATCGATTATAGATTCGAATAAACACTTTCTTATTATGCAGTCTTTTGGAGAGTGTAGACGAGAACCTGGTATTGATGGTGGAGAGTGGTGATAGTCGATGGCGGTGATGGTGGTTTGAAGGGGTGTTTGGATCCTTGGTTTGTCAAGCCAAGATCATCAAAAACACCATTTCTAAGTGTTCTAAATGAATTGGGGTTTGTGTGTGTAAGAGATATAGAATAAGGTGATTAGGGGCTGTATTTATAGGCTAAAAATGGGCTAAAATGCGCCGCACTTACTTATTTGTGCGCCGCACATAGAGAGTTAATGCACTTAGTATTTAATTGCATTTAATTTTTCCACAGACTCAAAAGTGCGCCGCACTTTGGCCAAACCTACCACACTTTCTGCATATTCAGCAGTTGGCCTTTTTCATGGTTGTAGATAATTAAATTCTCTTTTCGTGGCCACTTGAATCAACTAACACGGAGTTCGTATGACCGAGTTATGGCCAAAACGGTGAACAGGTGTCGGGGAGATCTTTATCTTCAGTTATTTGATTTTAAGTGGAGGCGTGTGCTATCTCGCGCGAACGAGACGTATTCTTCAGTTTTCTTCCACGACACATTCCAAGAACCTACAATAGCAAATATACTCGATTCTATACCAATAGTTCTTAATATATATAAAATCATTGATAACGCATATAAAAACATGTATAATTTTTGAGCTTAACAAAATCCACCCCACACATAAACTTATTGCTTGCCCTCAAGCAAATCTAAGAAAAGAAATTTTATAAACAAGGTCATAGGTGACAAGACAAGGAAATTTTATATATATATATATATATTTAATTAATTTTTTTTATTAGGTGTGAAGTTTTCAAAAATATTTTTGGTTTTTGTAACAAATAAGTGCAAAAGGCGCAAGCACCCCCCACACTTAAGAGTTTGCTTGCCCTCAAGCAAAATAAGGAAAATAATAAGCTTTACAAAGCAAAAATAGAATTATGAAAAATATTTTTGGATTTTTAATATATGAAAACAGAGATGTTTGACAATACCCAATGATCTTCAAGATGTATAACATGCCTAAGCACCTCATGAAAAAGGAAAGTAGAATTCACTCAAACACTCGTATGTGATGTAATACATGATAAAAGGAAATCGCACTCAATTGCTCAGACATGATTCATTTCATACCATAGGCTTGTACAAGAAACAAAATTGCACTGACATGGCGTAAGGGTTTAGGTATAAAGAAGAAATTGGGTAGTAAAAATTATGAAGTAAGGGGGGGGGGGGGGGGGAGGGGGGGGGGGGGGAGAGGGGGAGGGGGGGGGGGGTGGTGGGGGGGGGGGTGTGGGGTGGTGGGGGGGTGGGGGGGTTGGGGTCTCGTTTATATCTGTCTTGGGTTAGGTAATGGAAGGGTGAAGGATTAAGGTTTTTAAAGGTGAAATGGTATTGTTAACAAAAGATTTTTATACCTCTTTGAATATTTTATACCTAGGGTGCTTACGACGAAACGACCATGGTCAGACTCGGCACTTATGTCTTTACTTTGGTTGTACTAATGTATGACATGAAACATGTCGTGAGCCGATTGAAGTTCGATTTCCTTATCAGTATTACCTCACAAACAGTGTTTGAGCAATTCTACTTTCCTTTTCATGAGGTGCTTAGTCATGTTATAACAGCTTGAAGATCATTAGGTATTGTCAAACATCTCTACTTTCACATATTAAAATTCAAAAATATTTTTCATAATTCTATTTTGTTTTGTAAAGATTATTATTTTTCCTTATTTTGGCTTGAGGACAAGCAACTCTTAAATTGTGGGGTGCATGCGTCTTTTGCACTTATAATGTTACAAAACACATAAAAATATGTTTGAAAAAATTCAACACCAATAAAAAAAATAAATTAAATATAATATATATATATATAGAAAATTTCCGTTGTCTTGTCAGCCATAATGACCTTGGTATATATAAACTAACTGTCTTTCTTAAGATTTTGCTGAGGCATGCACTGTACTCAACGTTTTAAGTGGAGGGATTGATAACGCACAATATATACGATGGTTTATTAGTATGCTTTACTCAATGATTTTATAGGACAGGGTGAGATGTGGGTGTGGGGGGTGGGGGGGGGGGGGGGGGGGGGGGGGGGGTGGTGGGGTTTAGGGGGGGGGGGGTGGGGGGGGGGGGGGGGGGGGGGGGGTATGGTGGTGATGGGGGTGGGTAGGGGGGGGGGGGGGTGGGGGGGGGGTGGGGGTTGGTGGGGGGTGGGGGGCTTGTACAAGAAACAAAATTGCACTGACTGGCGGGAAGCACCAGTATAATATCAAAAGAGGATTTATTCGGGTTGGTATTGTCAGGCTAAGGGTTTTATAAGGGTGCGGATAAGGCATGGAAATATATACTGTAAATGTTTTATAATAATACATGTCGAAAGTCCAATGAATCCAACGTTGCTAGTTACGACAATCCACAAACCCGCGAGGTTATCGAACATTCAACCTCTCTCGATCATAATCAAACCGGCACAAATGTAATATAGCAATACATCACAACCAACCAACATCTCAACTATTATTCATACTTTTCTTTTTCTCTCTTTTTTTCTTTTTTGAATTTTTTATAACCTTTTATTTTATTTTTTTTCTTTCAATCAGTCCTTCACACAACTAACAATTCCCTCACACTTGAGATAAGAATACACCACAAAAAAATACGAAAATGAAGCAGTCCTTCTTCATCTCTTTATTAAAATGGCACAAATCTTATAACAAAGCGCGAGCAAACCATAAACAAAAATCAACCAATCATACCGAGCAACTAGCAACCAACCATAGGGACTTTCGACAAGGGGTAAGGCTAGGCTAAAGGTTTTTTTTAGTGGATGAAAAAAATGAATAGAATGGCTCAGCGGGTTAAACTAGGGGTATCTAGCACTAAAGATGAGTGCTAACATAAGGGTTTTATTTGGGTGGTTAGCTAATCAGTATAATTAGCTAAAAGAATAAATAATATGAAATGGAATGGCCATTTAGGTTAAATTCTAAGTTTCCTCTTTATCATATAAAAATACATATATCACGCGAACGTGATCTCACTGCGGCCTCGTAATGATTTCAAGCACAAGTTCTAGAATCAATAAATCACCGGCACACTCATAATCAAAGAAATTAAGCATAAAATATGTATGCTATATACAGGCTTAAAATCCTCACATATTTACTGGAATGGTTATAAATGCGCAAGTAATGTTATCAATCCCGAGTCGGATATGCTTTATCAATCGGGACAAATCTCTGATTTCAAAAATCTATTTATTTATTAAGTTTTATTCTAATATATTAACATAAGTGGCAAAAAAAATTAAAAACAAGAATAGATTTTTAGATTACCGAGGACGAACAAAAGTTACAAATTAATAATGAGCCTGATTTTTCAATTCATTTCCCCCCCCCCACACTTAAGTTGAGCATTATGCGTAATTAAAAAATAACTTAAAAGTGAGACAAACAGGAAAAATAAATATAAGAGAAATGAGACTTCTCGGGGCTCATATGTGCTTGATTGAATTCTGAAAGATACGACGCGAAACAGAACGCCGTCATGTGTATTCTACCACATATAATATAATATTCTAAATATATCGGCTCCCAAATGTAATAGTACCACTGATCCAAGCTCCACTTATTTATTTAATCTGCAATAAACACAACTACAAAGACCATAAAATACAAAAGCGCACTTTCGTAGGCCACACGGTTGCATTTAGCGTATGCAACAAGCCTATTTTGTTTTATATATTTTTATTTATAGGTTTATTATTATTACTATGATTACTATTGTTACACTTAACATTGATTTAAGATTCCTTCACGATACGGTTCAAGTGGGAATGATCCACTTTTAAAGCTTGAGGGTATGGTATTTTTGGTATGTACTAACGGAATGGATATTCTTTTGTTTTGACGACATGATAACCCTTTTTGATGTTATAGATGGTCGATCTTTTTGAATTTTTGGAGAGTCATCGGACTTTCCACTCCCGGTGAATACGACATTCACTTGTTTGGTTTGAGCTTGAGGAGAAGGTGGGTAAGTCATATCGGTTTTTTCTAAAGAGACGTTTTGAGACTTCTCCCACTCATCTATTTTTCTTTCCATGTTTTTAAATATAGTTTGGAAATTTTTTTCATTTTGCTTTATTTTTAAAATCATATCGTTAACATTCTTCTTGACATACATATTTGCAATTCTTTGACCATCCAAGAATTTGGTTATTGTTTTTTCGAGATCAGTTTTAGATTGATCGTCTCTTTCATAAAGTTTAGAATGAACAGTTCTCATGCTACGAACACATCTTTTGAAATCTTCGAGATCATTTTTCATATCATTGTTTAAATCCGTGAGCGATTTCTTAGAATCATTAGGATCATGATGGGATTGACGAGAAAACAAAACAAAAATTTCCCGGGGGGACTTTGATTACCTTGCAATTGGGGTGAGGGTGTGGTGAGGAGGGAGAGGGAGTGTGCCGGGAGCGGGAGGAGCAGGTTCCACATCAGCGTGTCTTCATTCTTACAGTGCGCAGCCGATGGGTAGAGCGCAGCGGCGCTGTATATTATAATTCTTATGCATCTCATGCATCTTCTCTTTTAAGCTTTGGAATTCAGACTCAATTTTTATAGTTAGAGCTTCTAATTTTTCCATTAATAGGGAATTATCTCTATTACTATCACTTTCATTGGCGAAAGCAACATATTTGAAGATCAGTACCGAAAGAAATACCCTCCCTTATTTCCCAACAGCATGAAACCCAATACCACACACTGAGCTTCGAGACGAAGCTCTTTTAACGGGGAAAGACTGTGACAACCGGTATATTTTTTTTATTTACTTTCTGGCGGGTCACCCAAGCTAGTGCTACTCTCACCCAGGCATGCTTAACTACGGAGTTTTGATGGGATCCGGTGCATTAGTGATGGTATAAAAATTTTACTTTTTACCCTCGATATTATTTTTCTTTTTACTTTTTACCTCTTTCCCTTTTACCATTTACGTGATTAATTTACCGTTTAACAAGGAAGTCCTCCCGCGTGTAACTGAGAAACGTAATCGGATGCGTCCGGCTTTCTATTTAACGTAGTATTTTAACAACTAACGCATTTATATATAACAAACTCATATTTGAATTTTTATATTTCTTTAGTCATCACATTCTTTTCGTTACCTTCGGGTATACGTTTCCGTTAACTAATTAATTATGCATGCATACACTTATCAAATATCTAGATATTTCTTTAGCACCAAGCCAAAAACTAAAATTTGTTCCCCCTCCCCTTGGCTTGGCTCGTCCAAACACCCTTTGGCTTCAAGCAAGTTGCCTTGGTTCCAAGGGATCCTCCCCTATATATACTTCTTCATTCCTCATTCATTCTTCATAAAAAAATAAAAACACTAGCTAAACTTTTGCAAAATTTTCTTTTCCCTCTTCCTTTTTCTTTGCCTTAGCCGAACACACATACACACACTTTTAGTGTGTGTTGGTCACTTATACACCATAAACACTAGACTAAAACCATAAGTCTCACCCTATATAAACCACCTTACTTCACAACTTAGGGTTTATTCTCATTTCAAAGCCACCAAAAAACACACATCCTCCTCCCCTCTCCTCCTAGCTCATGGCTCAACCAACACCACCAAGGGTGTTGGTAATCTTTCATTTTCTTTATAATCCAACCTTCATAAGTTTATTATTAACAAGTTCTAAGGTGTTCCCAAGTGGTTAATCATACTTTATTCAAGGTTTCTTCAAGATTAGAAAGTTAGGGTTTCATTTTTTTCAAGTGGGTTTTCGAGATCTATGGTTTATTTATATAGATCTTGTGATATTTTCTTGTTCTCTATAGGTTGTAAGCATTTCTTGATCATTCCTCATTGGTTTCTTGTTTTTGCTTAAATCATATAAGTCCTATTGTGTTTGTGCAAGTTTTTCAAAAAGAAACTAAATGGGTGTTTAAAATAATGAAGTTCTTGGTGTTCTTTAAATATATATGTTGTTATTAAGACAAGATTGAGTTGATTAGGGTGTTGATTTAACGATGAGGATGGGATTAGGATAGATTTAAGAGTGGTTTTGTTGGTTGGTTTAGTTGTGAACGGGATTAGGTTAGACTAGGCACTATTGTGGAGTTGTGGTTGAGTTTTTGGTGCGTTTACGAAAAATATACTTGCTGTTCGAATTCTATAACAGGGTTAAGAGGTGTTTAAAAATGTTTTGAGATGCTAAAACCTTTAGAAAACGATATATAATGTTTTTCCCGTCGTTTTGATATAAGGATCGCAAAAATCCGCCTTATAACGAAGGAGGGACGCTCAAATGAAACTTGATATATTTTTTGGCAAAACGTTTTTATAAACGATCAGATCTGGAACATAAATGACCATTTTGGAGCCTTTTGAGTCCGTTTCGGCTAAAGTATAAAACACAAACAAGGCCTAAAATGACGTTTCCCGTCCAAGCTCGTGAAAGTAGTGTTAAAAATGCTTTATGAGTGTGTTAAGCTCTAGCTTTCGTCAAGTTATTTTCGGACATATAATTTTATATATGAAAACATTTTCAAACGGGTTAGGTCCGTTTAGGTCTCGAAATCCTTTCAAAATATTAATGCAGCTTTCTAATACATTTACGAAGGGTTAGGAATTTTCTAAAAATAATAAGTCGTCATTGTTTAACGTTTCTAAATATAGTAAGGTTGTGTATATTAGCGATATGGGAATAAAAGGTAGATGTTAGGGCTTCACAAGTGCGTTTTAGAAATATGGAAACGACTAATTTAGGGGACACTATTAACGTCTCGAAACTAAAAGTTTTCCTAAAATAGAAACTTTCTATAAATAGTAACATTCCGAAAATAGTAACTTTTTATAAGAACGGCGTAACGTTCTCGTAAACCTAAAAAGTTCGTAAAGACAAGTTTTTGATAACTAAACTAAAGCACAAACACATATGGATGTCTATTTCGTTTATAAACGTTTTATACAACGTTTCGTTATTTATTTCTCGTTTCTGAAGCGCGCCTTTTAATTAGGTCGCGGATAGAGCCGTTCGATTTCGTATTACCTTTCGTTGATTATTCCACCACTCACTAATTCGCTTAAGGTGAGTTCATAGCCCCACTTTTTCTCGTTTTGAATAAGTTTTTTACAATTTGGGGTGAGAAACATCGCTTGTTTTAAACTTTGGACACAAGTGTTTTCAGTTATCATTTCTTGTTTACGTGTTGCCTAAGTAGCGATTAGACCACTATGATGCCCGAACCATCATAAACCGTTAATTACTTATGACCGACCGATTGGGTAAGTAAGCGTAAATGTTATAGATAGATCTACCTAGGACTAATTATCCCTATCCGGGTAAGCAAGCACTTACTTGAATCTGCGTCGATGAACGAACGGATATATATCATGTCGGAAACTCTTTGGGGTGTCTTGGTCAGACATCTATAGGGAAGTATCATCACTTTGCATATTATATGCATCTCTTAATTTAGCATCAGTGTCATGAGCTTAGCGCAGCGTAAATACTTTTCATGTGATATTGTATCCGTTATAATAGTCACATCACTTTAAAATCTTGTGGTCCAACCTTACAACAATTCAAACCTATGAATTCATCAACTTTATGTTGACTGTTTTAAGCATGTTTTTCTCAGGTGCTTAGTTGGATTGTTCTTGAAGTGCTATTTGATGTTGCATGCATTGCTGGATGTCTTTCAAGAATGTTTATCTTTAAACTTAAATACTCGTT
Source organism: Tanacetum coccineum (assembly GCA_026074375.1). Lineage (NCBI taxonomy): Eukaryota > Viridiplantae > Streptophyta > Magnoliopsida > Asterales > Asteraceae > Tanacetum > Tanacetum coccineum. The sequence continues at coordinate 12,757 of BQNB010130806.1, forward strand.
GTCCTAAAAACATGTTATGATTTTACTACTCCCTCCGTCCTAAAATTATAGTCCACGTTTCCTTTTTAGGATGTTCCAATTTAATTGTCCACTACTAAAAATAGATAGGAAAGTTTGATCAAGTTTACCATATTACCCTTACTTGAAATTATAATTATAAACTTTAAAGAAGACTTTAATTAATTAGCTAAGGGTAAAACTGTCATTCTGCTAAAAAGTAAGAAAGAGAAAGCTGTAATAAATGCACTTTTCTTAAATTGTGTGTTTTTTGTTGGAGGATAATAATTTTGGGACGGAGGGAGTATATTTTACTTAAGCTTCCGCTAAAACTAATTCATTTATGTCAAGAATATTGAAAGACTTATTTTGATTTATCCAAAGCAACGAGTTATGTTTTATCAAACGTCTATATAGTGGTCGTTCAATTGATCTTGTGCGATGTATGCAATGACGTCATGCCTTCGGACACGTATTCCGTCCAGGCCCCGTTTAGGGGTGTGACAGCGGTGGGATATGTATAGATCCAGATATCTTTTATTTTTGGTGGATGGATAAGATGGACATGCATGATTTGGTGATAGTGGGATTCAGAAAAAGTAGAGGGAGGAGAGGTGAAAGAGACACGTATCAAGGTACGTGTGATTTGAGAGAGAGACAATGAACGGAGACAGTGAGGATGGATAATAAAGAACACTCGAGTCGGCTATGGTGGATCGGGTTTAGATTTCCGGCGGGTTCCGGCTAGCGTCCGGCGGGTTCCGGCCTCTCCGACGGGTCGACCCGGTCAGAAACCCAACACATTAAATGGCGCATTTAATGAACTAAGGCTGCCCTTTAATTAAATTTAAGAATCTTTAGGTCAAAAACTCCACCTCCTAGAAGAGTAAATAATTCTTATCCTCATTCTAAAACATCGCAACCAAAAAGAAATGTTGGTCGACAAAATCGACCTCATGGATTTCTTGTAACTTGGAATAACTTCCAACCTTAAAGTTACATGCCATAGGGAATGTGTCCTCCATTTCCACATCACAATCAAATGCAACAAATGCAAAGGATGTTTAGCACTAACAACTTTGGACCCATGAGATATTGGGGACCAAATATTTGAGTTATTGTCTTATATAAATAGATATGCCTTGGAGTTGATTTGGAACCCGATGAGTTGATAAAAGATAGTGGATGCTCTAAACATATGACGGGCAACCGAAAGCTCTTCTCCACCTACAAGACATACAATGGAGGTAACGTTATTTTTTGTAGCAATCTTTGCGGTAACATCCTTGGCAAATGTACGATCTCTAATGACTCTCTTAATATTGATACTGTAGAACATGTAGATAACTTAAGATTTAACTTGCTAAGTATAGGTCAAATATGTGATAATAAATGTAGAGGAACTTTCGCTAAACATGATAGTGAAATCACTAAGGACGGTAAGGAGGTATTAGGAAGAAAGGCTTATATGTGATGAAATTAGGAAATAAGCCGAAAGACAAAATTTGTTGATGTAGTCTAACAAAACGAGATAACACAAATCAACCTTGTTGATTCACACGAATACCAGAAACAATCTTTCAACTATCGTTGATTCAAAAGAATACCGATTATTAAGAGAATCTTAGCAAACCGCCAAGAACAAAGCAAAAGCTTTTATTATCAAAACTCAAAGATATCAATACAAAGAAAAGACCTAATATTTATAGGAAAACTAGAGACTTTTCGTTTTCCCTAAATTTATAACTGATTAGAAATTAAATACTTTCCTAATCATAATTTATGATTGATTAATAAGAAATTTATTGTGACTTTTCATTTTCCTAAACCACATCATTCTCCCCCACTTAAAAAAAACTCGTCCTCGAGTTTGCCTCACTCGTCCCTTGTACTCGTAGCATCCAAATTTGTATCCCTTGCATCAAATTCTCTTTCTTTATAATGACTCGACCTCGAACCTTGATCGTCTTAAAACCGAACTTATCGACCATGGGTGCAGCTTTCAAATACCAATCTTGATATTTCTTTCGAATCAGAAATTTGAACGAACTGCGGCTAACCTTGATAATAATACTTTTTTCAAATGACATCAACTCATGTGATTTTGTATTGAAGTCTTCCTCAAAATCAAAATTTAAAGTAGTTTGGATCATTGAAGAACAAAGATCATTAGCCACAACTACGACGTCTTCGATGTTGTCTTCTTCCCCCCCAAATCCTCCTTTCCCGACATATCCTTCTTCTTCCTCAATGACATCTTCAATATCGGTATCATAAACTGGCATCGATTCTTCTCCATATTGATCATCATCAAATACTGGAGGTCCTTCATAATCGTCACCCGCCACACCATAATCTCCCCATTTATCAGAAGATGAACCATCACCCTCAACGAACGGATATTCTGACTCTTCGCCTTCACTTCTCTTTGGAGACATCTGAATCAGGAACTTCGGCTCTGATACCAACTGATGTAGTCTAACAAAACGAGATAACACAAATCGACCCCGTTGATTCACACGAATACCAGAAATAATCTTCCAACTATCGTTGATTCAAAAGAATACCGATAATCAGGGAACTCCAACAACCGTTGATTCAAACGAATACCGATTATTAAGAGAATCTTAGCAAACCACCAAGAACAAAGCAAAAGCTTTTATTATCAAAACTCAAAGATATCAATACAAAGAAAAGACCTAATATTTATAAGAAAACTAGAGACTTATCATTTTCCCTAAATTTATAACTGATTAGAAATTAAATACTTTCCTAATCACAATTTATGATTGATTAATAAGAAATTTATTGTGACTTTTCATTTTCTTAAACCGCATCATTTGTCTTGCAACGATTGATGAAAACTCTACTTTATGGCATAGGAGATTAGGTCATGCTAATATGCATCTCATTTAATCGTGAGCTTCAAAGAAACTAGTTAGAAATTTACCTAAGGGTAAGTTTGATCAACACTTTTGTGATGCTTGTAAAATTGGAAAACAAGCTCAAGCTAGTCACAAAGCTAAGAATATAGTCTCAACGACTAGATGCTTAGAACTTCTCTATATGGATCTCTTCGGTCCATCTACCGTACGGAGTTACAGAGGAAACCTCTACACCTTGGTAATAGTAGATGACTATTCTATGTATACTTGGACAAGATTCCTTAAACCTAAAAATAAAGCCTTCGATCAATTCGAAATATTTAGTAGGAAAATACAAAACCAATTAGGATGTCCAATAGTGTCAATTAGGATGGACCATGGTAGGGAATTTGATAATAAAGTACAATTTAGAGAGTTTTGTAATGCCAACGGGATTACACATAACTTCTTGGCTCCACGCACTCCACAATCAAATGGCGTGGTAGAAAGGAAAAATAGGACACTACAATAAATGAGTAGAACCATGTTGAATGAACACTCGTTACCATAAAAGTTTTGGTGTAACGCCATAGATACTTCAACGTACATCCTCAATCGAATCCTAATTAGAGCCATCTTAGGTAAAACACCTTATGAACTCTTGAGAGCTAGAAAACCTAGTCTTGATTATTTTAAAGTGTTTGGAAGCAAGTGCTTTATTTTAAACACCAATGACTACCTTACTAAGTTCGACCCAAAGTCATACAAAGGCGTCTTTCTAGGATACTCCCAAAACAGTAAAGCCTACATCATCTTAAATAAACACAACATGAAAATCAAAGAATCACTCAACGTGACATTCGATGAAACTCCTCCACCCTCTAAGATATCACCCTTGGTGGATGACGACTTAGATGAAGAAGAAGCAATTAAGGTTACCGAAAAGAAAAACTTAGAAAAAAACATTAAGGATGAAACTTTAGAAATTAAAGAAGTAGTCAATATTAAGGAATCTAGGAACCATCCTTTAGAAAATGTCATAGGAAACCTTAACCAAAGAACTCTTAGGTCTATCAATGAGGAGGTATACGTGGCACAACCTCCAGGATTCATTGACTTCGAAAATCAGATCATGTTTATAAACTCAAGAAAGCTTTATATGGTCTTAAACAAGCACCCAAAGCTTGGTATGATAAAATAAAAGCTTTTTTATTAAACATGAATACAACATAGGAATGGTAGATAAAACACTTTTTACAAAGAAGAAAAGTTCAAATCTCATCATCGTTCATATAGATGTTGATGACATTATATTCGGTTCGACTTGTCAAGACATGTGTGATGATTTTGCCAAATTCATGCATGACGAGTTTGAGATGAGCATGATGGGTGAACTTAACTTCTTCTTTGGATTACAAATAAAACAAATGGAATATGGAATTTTCTTTAATAAATCTATATATATTAAAGAAATGCTTAAGAAATTTGGGTTATAAGATTCTAAACCAATGAAAACCCTAATGTCTTCGGATACTAAACTCACGCAAGACCAAGAGTGTGAGTCAGTAGATAGTACAGAGTATCGAGGCATGATAGGTAGTTTACTATACCTAACAGCAAGTAGGCCCGATATCATGTTTAGTGTCTGCCTTTGTGCACGCTTCCAAGAGGATCCCAAAACCTCTCATCTTGAAGCGGTTAAGCGTATCTTTCGATACATTAAAGGCACTACGCACTTAGGATTATGGTATCCTAAGGGGACCGGCATAGAAACCGTAGTATATGCCGACTCTGATCATGCGGGAGATTATGTGGACCGAAAAAGCACTAGCGGTATTTGTACGTTCGTAGGATGTTGTCTAACATCGTGGTTCTCGAAGAAACAAACCGCTCTTGCTATATCCACGACCGAAGCCGAATACGTAAGCGCCGGAAAGGCATGTCAACAAGCACTATGGATGAAACAAGCTCTCATCGGCTATGACATTTGACTCGATGACGTTCCGATCATGTGCGACAATAAATGCGCGATTGACCTTAGCAAAAACCCGGTGCAACACTCGCAGACTAAACACATCGAAATTCGTCACCACTTTCTTCGAGACAATGTCTAGAAAGGACATATCTCTATCGAAAAAGTCTTGTCCGTCGAAAATATCACTAACATTCTCACTAAACCCCTTAAACGTAAATCGTTTAACTATCTTCGTCTTGGTTTAGGAATGATGGAACACATTCCGTAAATCGTTCTCTTCTTTTCTTCTGTCTTGATTCTAGTCGTTGTTCCATTCCGTGTCGTGACAAATTAATTACTTCATCCGAAGTATTTTAAGCATTTTTAATTCGCAAAATGCAAATTAAAACATCACTTCTTCCGTAAAATTTTTATTAAAATTCGAGTCTAAAACTCTTTGCTGAGGGCGGCCTCCATATTTATGGCGGCCCTCTAATTTAATCAGGCGAAACCCTCTACTGAGGGCGGCCTCCATATTTATGGCGGCCTCCTGATTTAATCAGGCGGCCCCCATATTGATATGGGACCGCCACCAGTCGAGACATATGTCTGCCATCCCAATTTTGTTAAACTAAAAAACAAACACCCCTTTCTCTCTAAGTGCAGCGACGAAAACTACCATAAACCCATCAAAACTCAAAATCGGCCTAATTAACTCAAATTGAAGATCAAATCAACACCAATAATCAATCCTAACATCATAAAAATTATCAATTATAAGTCATTTTATCTATTTTCTTATTAATTAATGTTTAGGGTTCATGTTGAACACAAAACCAAAATTAGGGTTTTTCATTTTTCTTTTGATTATGTGCAATTAGGACTATAATAACACAATGTATAACTATTATAACTCCTGCAGACATAGGATTTGCATAATTGTATGTGTTTGTCAAAAAAATTGGTATGAAGAAAACCTCCAATTTCTTTCGAAATTACTCATGTTAGGAACACCATAAAAATGCTTTAATGCATTGCTAATACACTCTAAAAAGGTTTTTGCATTATGCATAATGATCTCATGAACATCATTCGAAATATTTAATCAGTGAATATTTTAGACATGTTTGGATGTGCAAAATTAAATTAAGGAGTGTTTGGGTTAACTCATAAGTTTTTATTTTAGAGTCGAGTTAGCCGCAACTCCATATTTTTTGCATATAGGCACATACTAGGCACAAATTCTTATTAACAATACTAGTTCACAATAATAAAAATCTATAGTATTTTTCTCTTTAGGTGACAATGC
>BQNB010130807.1:0-18880 GCA_026074375.1 Tanacetum coccineum
TATATTTTATATTTTTGTATGTGATTTTTGTTTTTGAAAAACATTAAGGAAATATTTTTGTATTTTTTTTTAATTTTGTATTTTGTTTTTGAAAAATATATTTACAAGTTTGATGTATAATCTTTTTCAAGAAGATAACTTTGCCAGACTTTCCAACTGTGTTGGAGTCATACATCTCATACTAATTCGATGAACTAAGTACTCAAAGCGTTCTTTGGGAAGAGATTTAGTAAATAGATTTGCAAGTTGGTATTCAGTTTCGACAAGGTAAAATTTCATCGTTCCCTTTTCAACGTGTTCTTTAATAAAACGATACCGGATGTTTATGTGTTTTGTACGCGAATGTTGAACCGGATTGCATGAGATAACGATAGCACTCTTTGAATCGCAATACATTGGTATTTTGTTGTACTTGTATCCATAGTCCAGTAGTTGTATCCGCATCCAAATGACTTGTGCACAACACGCAGACAATGATACATATTCAGCTTCAGTTATGGACATCGTAGTACAATCTTGCTTTTTAGAGCTCCAGCTCATGAGCTTTTCACCTAAAAAATGTAAGCCTCCTGAAGTGCTTTTGCAATCATCTATACAACCTGCATGGTATGCGTCTGAAAATGCAATTAGTTTAAAACCAGATTCCTTCGGATACCATATTCCCATGTTATAGGACTGTCTTAGGTACTGAAAGATCCTCTTAACCTCTTTGAGGTGTTTGACCATAGGACATGCTTGATAACGAGCACAAACAAAGGTGGCAAAAGCAATATCTGGTCGACTGGCTGTTAGATACATGAGCCCTCCAATCATTCGATGATAAGTCATTTGGTTAATAGGAGTGCCCTGTAAATCAACATCTAGTCTCCGAGTCACCATAGGTGTGCTCATGGAGACACAATCATCCATACCGTGTTTCTTTAAAAGTTCAATTGCGTATTGTGACTGACTAATAAATATTCCACGGGGTGATTGATGAACTTGAAGTCCAAGAAATAATTTTAGTTCACCAATCATAGACATCTCAAAGTTATTTTTCGTAAGATTTGCAAATTGTTTTGAAAAATCGAGATTTGTAGACCTAAAAATTATGTCGTTGACAAATACTTGGACAAGTAATATGTCTCCCCTGTGACATCTTGTAAACAAATTTGAGTCAACAATACCTTTAGTATAGTGATGTTCAATCAGGAAAGAAGAAAGTTTGTCATACCATGCTCGTTGAGCTTGTTTGAGACCTTATAGAGTTTTCTTCAACCTGTATACATGGTCGGGAAAGTCTGGATCGACAAATCCATCAGGTTGGCTAACATAAAGTTCCTCTTTCAATGGACCATTGAGAAATACAGTCTTAATATCCATATGAAAGATTGTAATGTTTTTAAGTGCAACAAATGCAACGAACATCCTAACAGCTTTAAGGCGAGCAACGGGAGCGAATGATTCCTCAAAATCTATGCCTTCTTCCTGTTTGTAACTGTAACACCCCCAAAAATCACAACGCAGCGGAATACCACTTGGGGTGCTACTTCATAATACACAGCGCTAGATACAAGAGAACGACCTCTAAATGTGTCGTTTGTAAAACAATCTCGTTGATTTTCTGAAATCAAAATAATAGTTGTCTCATAATTGCATCACCATGAAAAACTTGAATGTAAAGACTCCAATGCACATCAAATAATCCAAGCATCTAATTCACCTGAGAAAAACATGCTTAAAAGTGTCAACATTAAAGTTGGTGAGTTCATAGATTTTTGTAAATACAAATGTTGAACCAAAGTTCTGTAAAATGGGTAAGACCATTTAACTCCTTAAATTGTCCATTCCAAATTATGTATGATATAGAAATCAATAGTTTGGTAAAATATGCCTGACTATTTCAATCCCTAAATAGTCACAAAAGTATAAGTATAAAAGTTGGATCTCCATTGTTCCAAGTATGTATTGCCAATTTATTCAAGGCAACGTAAAAACCCTGTGTGTAATAAACCATGATTACGATTACTCTAAGTTCATGAAACCGCTATGTAGACTTAATTGTATGCCAATCTTTTCAGGCACTGTGAGTGTTCATTTTCATGTGAACGTTGTTGCGCTGGCCCTGAGTCTACCAAGCTAGTCGCCATCCGATATTTGTTGTGCTGGCCCTGAGTCTACCAAGCCAGTCACGTGATCCGACATGGTATAACGTTCGTTTGCCTAGTGATCGCTAATCACCCGAACGGGGACTGTCAATCCCGAATAGATCTATTTTATAACATTCGCGCTCACCATCCGAGTGATTCTCAGTTCATGCAACCTAAGCTAATCCGTAATCATATAAGTGAAAATAAAGTTGTTTCAGTTTCATAGATGAAAAACAAGTATTTGTAGACTCACGCTAGATATGAGAATGAGTAATGGAAAATTCAACCAAGTAAAATGCGTTTGAAAACATGTTAAAACGAGTTGTAAATGACACGTAACGAGTTTAAAAAATCAAACACGTAATTGAATTTGTAACAAGCATGTTCTCACCCCAAAAATATGTGTAAAACATGTAAAACGTGGGGCTATGAAACTCACCTTGATCAAAGACCACGATCAAATAATCCAAATAAATCACAACCGAATCTGCAACGATCTCGACCACTCCAATAAATAGTGTCGCTCGATTATAATACACGTGTTATATACAATAACGATGCGTACATCGTGATGACGAAACATACATATTTTGTATATGCATCCTACATACAAACATGTGATGAAAATCCACTTGCATCGTCTTTAACCCATAACCCTTTAGTGATTTTTATATATATCTACTAATTTCCGTCCAATCAAAACTTATCTCGAAATTCATAGAAAGTTACTATTTTTTTAGACTCTTCGTTTTTAGGACCTAACAATGGTTCTTAAAATAATTAATTGAAATATATATATTAATCTACCTTATTTTATCACTAAAATCGTACTCATAAGGTATTAATATTAATTAAAATATCTGTTGACTTTTACGTTGACCTTTAGTCTTGACCCGCTATATCTCAATTTTAAAACCGACAAGCCTCACGACAAAGTAAAACGTCATTACGAACAACTTTTGTGTTTCGCCGGAAGGCCGAAACGGACTCGAAAGTCTCAAATCGTTTAATTAATAGATCTTCAGATTTAATACATATTAAAAGTAACTTATTTTCTACTAAATTGAATATTCCGAATTCGCACTCTAATTTCTCGTTATTGGGATTTTAAAAGTACGATTATATCAAAATACGTACGCAAAGATAAAATTTGTTATATTTTGTAAACCAAAGTCTAAACTTTCAACATCTCGAACTCCGAATCCCATGTTCCATTTTCTGCTCACAATTATCCGTTATAAAAACGCGCCAAAGTCCGTTTTTAGCTCAAAACTCATCTAAAATACATTTAATATTGCTTATACATTAATATCAATCCCGTTTTAAATATTAATATCATATTTTACTTAGACGTCACAAGTTTAAACAGATTTCATCACATATACTTTAAATCGATAATAAATGAAACAATTAATATATTTATGTAGCCAAACAAAACCGCACGCCTTTTGTGGTCTAATTAACACAGACAACAACCCCCGGCTGTTTGACAACTAACCCGACACACCCTCGTCGGTTGTTAACCCACAAACCCGACCGCACCCGCTGCGTTGCAAACCCAACCAAACAAACAACCACGCTTGTTGTTTCGCTAAACCAAACGTATCCTTGGTTGTCTTCTCTAAACACCAAACGCACCCTTTGGTTCTTATGTTAACCCAAACGCATCCTTTGGTTCTTATGTTAAACCCATAACGCATCCCTTGGTGCAAATCTGTCCAACCAAACGCACCCTAATTTTTTTAACAAAACCAAACGCACCCCGTGCGGTGGCTGCCCCAACCAAACGCCCCCTATCCGGCGGCTGCCCCAACCAAACGCACCCTACACGGTGTTATAAACACCAAACGCACCCTAATCTACACCAAACCAAACGCACCCCGCTGTGGTGAAACACCACAGCCAAACGAACACCCCAAACGCACCCTTGTTGGTCATAAACACGAACCAAACGTACCTAAATCTGTCCTAAATCCAACGCACCCTTTGGCGCATTTACACAGCCAATACGCACCCTAATTTGTGCTAACCCAAAACCGGACGCACCCTCTTCGGGTGGTGGCTGTCCCACAACAAACGCACCCTTTTCGGGTGGTTTTACAACCAAACGCACCGCTTTCGTTGTTAAACCCAAACAAAACGCACCCTGGTGGTGGTTTTAAACCCGGACGCACCCTATGTGCTGTCGAACCACCTAAACAAACACCTTTTTGTGGCGTTAATGGTGGTGACGATGATGATGATGATGTAGGGTGGTGGGTGGCCGGCTGAGGCGTCGAAAGGGGGGGGGGGGGGAATGGCGCGTGGTGGCGAGTGAGTATGAGGATCGGGTAGATCGGGTCACTAGGAGTATATTTGGTCTCGGCCGGAAAAGTCACCGGAAAACTTTTCCGGTGACCGGCGACGGCGGCGGTAGGCCGGCGGCCGGAAAATCATGGTGGGGGAGAGAGTATTATAAATGTGTGTGTTAATTTGTATTAAAAATGAAATAAAAGTTATATATTTTTATATATATATTAAACCTTTAAATAAAAGTGTCAAGTTACAAATAGTTTAGGGTTCATTTTGTAACTTTTTAATGAGTTTTTGATAATTATCGGTTCGGGACTCGTTTGAGTGACTTAACGGATGTTTCAAAATACGAAACTTGCGCCATTGTTTTCCAAATCATTTTTCCGATAAAAACGAGTATTTACTTGATAATATTTCATAAATATCTTTATAACATTTATAAAAATGTTCGTTATTTATTTAGTGAACCGGTTACGTCCGTTTCAAAGTAAAAATAAAACAACTTTTAACCCGTATATTTGCGTTATCAACAAACGTTACTGAATAAATAGTGACTAATGTATTTAAATTTTGTATTAATAAAAAAGTGTAAATTAATTATAATTTAATTATTTTCCCGCTTCTAAATCTTGCGAGGGCATTTCAGTCACCTTCTGACTGTTTTCGGGTCTCGGTCAAAACTAAAAAGTTGTCAGGAATGTCGTTTTACATCAAATTGTTTTAGAGTCCGAATAATGAAAACGTGATTTAGCTGCTCGTTTTTAATAAATCAACCTAGGAATAACATACATCTCCTTTAAATATGTTCCGAAAAATTACCGGTTACGCGATAATCGCTTTTATGTGAAAATAAAAGACCAAAAGTAAAAATTCAAGTCAGACTTGAAAAGTCAAAGATTGAAATCGTCATTCAAAATTTCGAAAATTCTCGGATGTTACAGTACCTACCCCTTAAAGAAAATCTCGTCCCGAGATTAAATTGTTTTAGCCGATTGGTGACAAGGAAAGACTTAAGATTTAATAAACTCGTTCTAACAAGACGCTGATAACTTTATTCAGCAAAATTCGGGGTTTCTACACTTCTCAATCTACCAAAAATTTTGGCTAGGTTTGTCCAGGATATTTAATCCATCAAAATGGGTATCTCAAAATATATCATTACAGATCTTATGACTGGTATAACCGCGTTATAAGGAAAGTCTCATTATAGTGAAAACCTCAAGAAAGAAATTGTAGTCGCGTTTGTATGTTTGTATAAGTTTCTAAATGTCCGAGGACGGAGTCTCGTTTCTACTATCTGTAAGGTTCGATGATTCACATCAACGTGGCTTATGATGTAAGTACCCAACTTACTTGGCAGTACTAGGATGTATCACGACCTAAGTCTCCATACTAGTGGCCCGATATGAATAGTCCGACTATCTTTTCTTCGATAGGTGTTTATCTCGTTTAAGGGGAGTTGCATTACCTATTGGATAAAGTTGTATCAGTCGGGACCGCTCCAGGACCCAACAGCAGCGACCATAACGTCAATACTAAAACAAATGGTGATGGGATGCCGAGAATGAGGACATTTCAAGAAACAATATTCCCAGAATAAAGTTTAACAAATGGGAGGAGCTCGCGGAAGAGCTTATGCGATAGACACGGAACTATGGGTACTCAGTTCGCTAGTTTGAGATGAATCAACTCCATTAACTCAAGTGTGTAACAAGTCTGTTAGTTCCACGAACAGTTCGTGATCGCGAGGATTAGCAACGGCAAAAGTAATAACTTAAGAATGTGATAAGGTAGCTCCAAGTGAGGCCTTAAGATTCTGCTGAGTAGTAAGACACGATTGTGTTTCTAGACCTTTATAACGAATTCCGGTGATTATCGAGTTCATGTTCTTACTCGTCTCACATTGGATACCATTAAATTTGCATAAAGAAGCGTTCCAATTTATGTAAATGATAAATTTATAAACTTATGGATCGGGGATTTATAATTTATTTATTTAAATGAAGAGGCGTCCCAATCCTTTTAAATAAACAGATTATAAATCATCCTACTTAAATATTATCCCGATCAATAGCGTACCACATAACTTTTCAAGGTGATGGATGACATGACGATGCATGTGCTCTAATGAGTATGGGACGAGTGTTCCAAACTCGTCTTCGGAGGCGGGAAGTAAAACTATCAGGGAAATCACATAGTGTTCGAGATCGTTAATGAGTACTCGGTTAGAGTAAATAAGGTAAAAGTCTCGATGAACCAGTCAACATAGCAATTATCATATAAATCCTCCTATTACAAGTCCCGCCCATACAAGACTTGTAATACTTAGATTCACACATAATTCTATGTAAACAGGAACGTAAACGGCTTTTTTAACATAGCAATTATCATATCAATCCTCATATTACAAGTCCCGCCCATATAAGACTTGTAATACTTAGATTCATACACAATCCCATGTAAACAAAATTATGACGGGTCTTGTTTACATATCAATTATCATATCAATCCTTATATTACAAGTCCCGCCCATACAAGACTTGTAATACTTAGATTCATACAAAATTCCATGTAAACAAAAATTATAACGGTCTTCGTGTAGTACGATATTGTATAAAGCTACGAAGAAAATAATATTCTTAGAGACCATTGTTTAACTTACAATGTCTGAGAACGAAATGAGACCATTGTGCAACTCACAATGTCTAAGAAGTAAGATGAGACCATTGTATAACTCACAATGTCTGAGGTATAATTGAGACCATTGTGCAACTCACAATGTCTTAAGAAATGCTCTGGTATTTATATAAATAACTCTTATATAAATAAACGTGCGATATACGCAAAAGATGTAAGCATATATATTACATATATGTATGTCATGTAAGCACTTAAGGTAACAAGTAACCTAAGCAAGTAACAAGTAAGGCAAGAAAGACAAAGTAGTGTGTATGCCACTTATGACAATGTTTGTTGTGATGCAGAGTTTGTGGAAACGGTTATGGTCTAGGTAAAATATGCAACCTAGTTCTCTATAACCAGTGCTCTGATACCAATCTGTAACACCCCCAAAAATCACAACGCAGCGGAATACCACTTGGGGTGCTACTTCATAATACACAGCGCTAGATACAAGAGAAGAAAAGAAAAAAGAAAAAAAAAAAAAAAGAAAAAAATACCTCTAAATGTGTCGTTTGTAAAACAATCTCGTTGATTTTCTGAAATCAAAATAATAGTTGTCCCATAATTGCATCACCATGAAAAACTTGAATGTAAAGACAAAATGAAAAATACAAAAATATGTGTAGGAATAAGTGTATATTTAAAAATGGTAAAAACGAGGCTTTTCAAAGCTTTTGATTCTTTCATTCCCCTTGATGAACACTTAGCTACTTTTCGAGGTAATTAGTCAAAGGGGATTGAGATTCTTAGTTTTCTTAAGTGGTTACTTATAGCATTGCGTGAGGACACGACAATAATTTAGTATGGGGTATTTTGGTATGTGCTTAATTACACTTACCATTTTCTATTTAAACCGAACTTAAATGACTAAAAACGTACAAACAATACATTTTATTTGTATGTTTTCATTTATATTGTACAAGAAACGGATATCCGACAAAAGGACAAAAAATGAAGTCAAAAACGACAAAACCAAGCACGGAATGGAAAAGCGTGAAAAAGCCAAAGTCAACAAAAGTCAAAGTCAAAGTGAACCCCGAAAAGTCAACAGTCAAAGTTAAACCCGAAACCGAAGAAAACTTATCTGGCCAACCCAACCCTTTTTTTATTGGGCCAAGTCGGCCCAATAAGCCATCAAGACTAGGCCTTAAAAAGCTTTTATCCCATTTAAGCCCAATTCCCCTTTTTTTTAAATTCGGCCCAAACAAAAAGCCCAAAACACCAAGCCTGTTAACTGTTAAGACTTAACAAACGGCTGTTAAGTCTCATATCCTACAAGGACCATTATTGTAAATGATACTATATACCTCAAGGACTTATTTTGCCAAGTACCAAAACTATTAACATCACAAAGGACGACTCTTGCAATAACACTTATCACAATGAAGGACCAAATTTGCCCAATCCACCAAACTTAAACACAGTTAAACACAAAACAAATCTTGTCAACAAACCTCCATTGTCAGTATTCACTGTCACTTTCAACCTCGTTTACTGTTCACCCTACTTCAAAAACATCACCATTTCACCTCACCCCACCTCACTACACTCCATATCCACCTTAGCAATCCCTCAACATCCTATTGGGCAAAACAAATCAAGGGTTACGATTAAAGAACTTAAGCACAAAGGAATTTCAAGGGCCGAGATTAACTTTGAAGACTCTCTCACATAACAAACACAGATGCATTATCTCTCTCAGCAAAGAAACACAACAAGAAGAGACTTAAAGACCTAGTTATTTTAGTATAAATAGGCTAGAGCAGTTCATTTTCTCTTTTGTCGAATTTTTGTTAAGTCCAAGTTTGTATTAACAAAGTTTGTACCATTTTAATACTGCAATTTACTTTTATTGTCATTTAAATACTTGTCATTTAAATACTTGCATTGTACTTTTTCTTAAGTTAATCAAAATTTCAAGCTTTCTTTAATTACTGTCATTTACTTATATTGTCTTTAAATACTAATTTATAAGCCCTTGAATAAGCTTTTGAGTCATTGAAAACTTATTTCAAAGCTTGTTTAATTTTTTGTCAAAAAAATCAAAAAATCATAAAAAATCAAGAACTGTCAAAGAAAGCAAGGAGCAAGGTGAATATTGGATGGCCTTGGTTTAGAGCTTCATGGGAAGCATATAGGATTGGTTTGTAAGCTGTTTGAGAGCTTATACACTTGCCAAAAAGCTTGGACCCTTGTGAGTTTTCCATTTTCTCATATTTTGCATTTTAGTGTTCATGTGCTTATTTGTTGCTTATTTATGCTTTCTACTGCTTATTCTTGCTTAATGTGTTGATTTATGCTTACTTGTCTTTTAGTTATGCTTACATGTCCTTTAATTAACATGTTCATTCAAAACTGCCTTCATTGCCTTTTAACTGCTTATTTGCTTATTGCTTATTTTAGTGCTTAATCTTGTGATTTTTGTGCTTATTATTGCTTAATAATAGTTGCTTGTTATCTGTTTTCCGTAAACTTTGCTTAAATTTTTGTTAACCAGCTTGAAATTTTAATTATCAAAGTTAAAGGGGTGTTTGGGTCAAGGGGTGAAAAAGGGTCAACTTTGGGTAAAAATCCTTTTGGGTCACTTGGCCACTTTTGGCCAAGCCTTATTTAGTTGTTTTTAAGTTGTTTTCAAAGTTTTTAAGTTTGTAAGGTTTGTTTTAAGGTTTTTCTAAAAGGTTCTTTTAAACTGTGGTGACAAAACAGGTTTATGTAACTTATTAGATAAGACTTTTTAAAAACAGTTTTTAAGAGTAGTTTTTGAGTCCTTTTGAGTGTCAAAATTTAGTTGTTAAATGTATTGTTAGTTTACTTTTTGTTTTTCTCAAAATCTGTCAATCCTTTTTCAAGTCAATTTTCAATTTCAAATGCCCCTTTTTCATTGTCAAATTTCAGATAGTTAGAATAGTTTTTAGGAGTTGAAATTTTGAGCATAAGCTCATTGTCTGTCCAACTTAATCTGTTTTAACTTAACTTTCATTTTTGAGCTTATTTACCAGCTTATTTTTAAGCCTGCATAAGCCCATTTGTTTTTCAAAAAAAAAACCAAAGTCAGCATATGCTGACTGTCTCATGCCAATTTCACTAGCATTTTTTATAGCTTACATGATTTTCAAACTGTTTTCCTCTTACTGATTCTTGTAGCCCATAAGCCAGACTTTAAGCTTATATAGGCTGTTTAGCCATAAGGATCCTTTAAGGGCTTAAAAATAAGCCCAAAAAGGTGTCCCTTAGGCTGCCCTGCTTCTTGTTTTAACATTTTGCTTATCTGCCATTTTTAGCTTCTATGCTTAATTCCATTTGCTTCTTTTTGTGTATTCTTGCTTATTAGGTGTTAGTGTTTATATGTTTTAGCTTATCTCCATTTTTCCCTAGCTTATTTTGCCCCTACTAACCAACAGTTTAGCTCTTTTTAAGACTTAGTGCAAAAAAAGTAAAATCTGTCAATTTAACTTGCTTATTTATGTGCTTATTTTAAGATTTTGCAAAAAATTGCTTTTTTTAAATTTGCTTATAAGGAAGCCCCAAGGTTTGAACCCTGGACCTTCCCCTTCACACACACAAGTTCCACACAAACACACACTAACCAGCGACACTAGTAGGGCCATCTGGTATTGTGTTGCACATTTAATTCTTTATAGTCATTTTTCCTTTTTAGCTATTAGCCACAAATTGCTTATTTTTGGCTTATTTTTAAGCTGATTTTCAAAGATTTTATTTTTCCTAAATCCAGCATACTCCAAACTACTTTTCTGTAATTTTTTAGATTTTTCCCGTTTAATTTAGTATTTTTTTTATCAATTTTTCCTTTTTAAAGTGTTTTTAATTCATAAAAAATTATAAAAAAATCAAAAAAATATAATTCTTTAAAAAAAAATTCTTTTATCATTTTGCACCTAGGAAAATTAAATTTGCTTTCGTAGGGTTAATTTTGCAAAATTTAGTTTTTTAAAGAACGGGATTCGAATCCCGTTCTCGTTTTTAGGTTTAAATCATTTTTAGCTTTTGTTTTTAGGTTTTCTTTATTCGTTTTTGGATTTTAAGTGTAGAAATAGTAATCCAATCCAAAAATCTTTATCCAATTCAAAACATGCGATCACAAACGTAACCGATTTTCAATTCACACCTCATTGGGGAACGACCCGGGTAGATTTTTGAGGGATTTTATTTTGGATAGAAACGAATATTTTAAAAGCTTCTCGGAATACTTTAGCCTTATTATTTATTTATTTATTATATATTTATTTAATTAAAGGGTTGAATTTAACTACAATCAATGAGTAACAGGAGCGAATGATTCTTTAAAATCGATGCCTTCTTCCTGCTTGTAACCCTTCCCAACAAGACAAGATTTGTTTCGAATAACAACGTATTCTGCATCATTTTTATTCTTCCAGATCCATTTGACAGCAATGATATTCTTTCCATCTAGTATAGGTACTAGTTCCCACACGTCTAGTCTCTTGAATAGATGCAACTCATCTTGCATAGATTCTATCCAGCAGTGATCTGACATGGCTTCTTTGATGTTCTTTGGCTCGAAGATGCTGACGGTTAATGCATACATACATAAATCAGAATCAGTTTGAAGTCCTTTTCGAGTCATCACATGTTTGTATGGGTCACCAATTACTTGTTCCAAAGGATGAGCTTTTGTCCAAATATGAGTTGTGGGTTGTACTTGGTGGAACTCATGCATATTTGATGGATCTAAACATGTGGTTGATGGCTCGACTTCAGCAAAGTCTGGAGCATCATATGGAGTTAATAACGTATTGCCATCAAATTCTATTGAGTCTTCTTAATTCATCAGACTTATTCATTAAGATTAGAGAAGTTTGTTCTTCGGATGTAGATACAATGGGAGGAGCCTCATGTTCTTCAACGATGATTTAAGATGTCGAAGGTGAGTCTTCATGATTGTGAACTTGTTGTGCAGCGGAATTGATGGACACATCAGAAGATCTCTTCTCAAAGTATTCTTCGTACATTGGCCCGAACAAATTATCTAAATCTTATTTAGATGGAGTATTCATGGATTCGACTGATGAATCATCACTAATAAATCATTGTGAAACGGGTTCTAAACTGTCATGTTCAAAAGTCATTGCCGTAAGCTCATCGAACTTGACATTGATGGTTTCCATTATCTTTTTGGTTCGTCGATTATAATTTGAAACCCTCTGGATGTTTCCGAATATCCAATAAAGATTCCAATGTCTGCTTTAGGTTTCATTTTTCCAAGATCATCTCGATCATTTGTTGGATAACAAAGTAAACCAAATACATGAAAGTACTCCACATTTGGTTTTCTGCCACGAAGGAGTTCATATGGAGTCTTGTTGAACTTTGTATGAATTATTAATCGATTTTGAGTGAAGCAAGCGGTGGAAATTTTCTCGGCCCAAAGAAATTTAGGTAATCGTGAAAAGATAAGCATTGTGCGTACAACCTCGACAAGAGTACAATTGGGTCTTTCAAAAACACCATTTTGTTGAGACGTTCGAGGAGTTGAATTGTTGCATAATGCCTAACTTTTCATAATGAGCTTTAAGATTTGCGTTTTTAAATTCAGTGCCGTTGTCAGTGCGAATCTTGTGAATTTTGGCGTCGTAATTCAACTGGGCTTGAGCAATGAACTTCTTTATTGTTTTTGAAGTCTCATCTTTTGTATGAAGAAAATATACCCATGTGAATCAAGAATAATCATCAACAATCACAAGAATATATTTCTTTCCGTTGATGGTTGCTACCCTCATTGGCCCACATAAGTCCATATGCAACAATTCCAATTTGGAATGAGTGATTGGAACAATATTAGGTTGATGAAAAGATTTCTTGCTCTTTCCTTGCTCACATGCAGAACATAGATGATCTTTACTGTATTTTAATTTCGGAAGACCATCAACCAGGTCATGTTTGGTAAGATCGTTAATGGTACCGAAGTTTAGATGTGAGAGTCTGTGGTGCGATAACCATGACTTTGTTGAAGTGGCTTTGGATAAAAGACAAACAGGTGAAGAAGCAGCCATATTGGAAATGGAGATGGTATACAAATTGGATTTACAAGCTCCTGTAAGCAAGTTATCTCCTTCCTGATTTTGCACATAGCATGCTTTGGAGCACAAAGCAACTTCTAGATCACCATCACATAATTGTCCTACACTAAATAGATTATGTCCTAGGCCTTCAACATAATATACATGACAAACAGTGATATTTCCTTGTACATAATCACCATAGCTTATGTTTGCTTTAAAATGATCATTTCCAAAGCAGACTGTACCCAAGAATTTCTCTATGAAATTTATCAGCAGTGTACGATCACCAGTAATATGCTTTAAACAGCCACTATCAACAATCCACAGAACGGTTTGAACTACCTGCAACACATGAAGACACCACATATGGACAAGTGGATGATTTGACTACCCATTTTGTAACGGGGACCGATGTATTAATAGTATTTCTACTATTATCAACATTCAAAGTCGTCTAAATAGGTGACCAACTAACATTTGGTTGCAATGCGTACCACTTTTGCCACATTCGACTAGTTTGAATTTTATTCTTCATGTATTTGCTAAGTGAACTTCCTCGCAGAATTACTGTAATTGTCTTAGGAGCACTAGAGACCTTATTTTTGGCACTTAATGGAGTAACTACAGCAATCCTAGTTTTAGAAATTACGGGATTAGTATCTACGAACTTAGATTGTGTAGTCTTAACAGAAAACCTAGTCTTTGAAACTACGGGAGTAGTATCAACAAAAGTAGATTTTGTTGTTCTAGGCGTAGTGAATAAGGCTCTTCTAATATTCGAATGCACATTCAATTTATAATTCGCAAGACATTTATCATGACACAAGATAAGCACATTTTTAGCACACGAAACACACAATACATCCTTCGCTTTAAGAGCGTTTTGAACATCAACATCAGTTACAATCTTTTTGTTTACAACAGTATTCTTAGATGCAACATTTGATTTTCATTTGTCCTATCAGAAACTTCTACTCTCTCTGATGATTTCTTAGTGTTGAATAAGGCACTATTCTTAAATGATGAGTCGCTATTCGATGGTCCTCTAACATTAGAAGCAGCTTTTAGTCCTGTAGAAGATAAAACACTCTTAGCTTTGTTTGTATTTTTTTCCTGTTTCTTTTTATTATTTACTTTGTACATTCCTGGTGCTATGACATTGTTGTTTCAACAACTTTCTGTTTGTTAGGTGAAGTCTGTAAAGTGACTGTTTTTGACAAAACATGTTTCTCTTTTGTTTTAGGAGCAATATTTTTCTTTTGAAAATTTTGTTTATTTAGAGGGTGTTTGTTTTTGCGTTATCAAGTGAATTATTTGATTATTTCATTTTCAAAATGAAGAAAAGCCATTTTAAGTGTTTGGATAACTCCCACACATAATCAATTATCCACATTTTAGAGAATATAAAACGCAGATATGGATAAGTAGGTACTTGCCTACTTTTACAAAACGCAGTTTGCAAATTTGTGTTGACTAGCATTTAATTACTATTGTAGCCTTTGATTTGACTCTCATGTGACTTTATTTTTTTTATTATATGTCTATTGTTGTCATATTACATGTTTTAGTTATACAATAATTTATTTTGCCAAACACTAAAAACTGATTATCTGATTATTGCGATATCAAACAACATAATCAAATCCAAACACTAAGTTTTAGAATCACGTTTTGTAACAACTGATTATCTGATTATCCATTTTCAAAACGCATAATCTATTTTCAATAAGCAACCCCAAACACCCCCTTAGTGGAGTGACACAAAGTAGTTTATTAGAAACATTAGTTTTATGAAACTTAGTATTCATAGACTTACCTTTTTCAACATTTTTCAACTTAGCTTTTAACTCATATATTGTTATCAAAAGATCTTGATTCTCTGCACGTACTTCTACATATGTATAAGTCTTTTGATGAACATGCTCAATCAATTCATTAATTTCCCCTTAGGTTTGAGTTCGTGTCTTTTTGATTGAATCGAAAAGTTATTGATATTCTGATTTGACATTTTCTCGTTTCTTTATCAAAGATTGTACTTGAAATTCCAAAGATATGTTCTCACTCTCAAGCTTTTCCATCTTTGATATCCAAGAGGTTTCACAAATGTTTTTCAAAGAATATTCACATTTTCGTCTTTCTTTTTCATGTTGTAATTGTAATTCAAAATCAAGGCTTTGTTTTTGACATCTTTGAACATCGTTTTCAAGAATGTTTATTTGTTTTTGCATTCCCTCTTGGATTTCAATGGAATCCCCTTGAATTTTCTCAATTTCATCTTGCACATTATTGTTTACACATTCATGACTTAATAACACACAACATTTGATTTCTGCTTGAGTTTTGCTTCCCAGGGTTGATTATTCAAAAACTCATTTTGTTTCCATGTTGCACTAAGATCACTTTCTATTGACTCAAAAACGTCTTTCATTCTTTTATGTCTTCTAAAAATCATTTTTGAACAATTTCAAAATTCAAATGTAATTCATGAAGAATTGGTTTCACCTCTTGTTGACAAGATTTAGTTAACCGTTTTTCTTCTGGAGCTGTATAGAAAATGCCTTCACGTTTAGAATTTTTTTGAATCAAAGTGATTCGTCAGAATCTATATATACGTAATAATAAAATATAATAAATGATGGAAAATTACCAATTTACCTTTGAGGACAAAGGTGAAAAGGAAATTCTTCAAAATATATATAATATAATATAATACGTATATTATCCGGGAAGTATGATTCCCCGGGTCGTTTCCCCAATGATTTATGAAATTGAATCCACGTTTGATGTTCGGACAATGATTTGAATTGGAAACAAAGGAATATTTGATTATCTACTTTTTAAAAATTAAAATTAACAAATTCTAACAATTAAGCATGAAGACAAATAACGGGAAATCAAAATACCCCATGGCCTGACTTTTTTATTTTTTTTATTTTGAAAACTTTAAAAAACAAAGTTGTAGATAAGCTATATACTAACAAGTTTTGTAAAAGAAGCTTTTTATAAAACCTAATTAATAAGCTGGAAAATGCTTATTTAAAACAGACTTGAACTTTTTACTTTTAAACTAAACTAACCTTACTGTGATTATAAGCTAATAAGCTAAACTAAAGATGAATAAGCTATGAATAACTGAAACTAAACAATTAAGAAACAAGTAGAGAATAAGAATAAGCTAAGAGATTTGAGCTTATTAGCTCAATAAGCTAAATGCAACTGACTCAGTTTACACTGAGTCATGCAGTCCTAAGTAGCCTACTTTGGGCTTAAAAATAAACCATCTAAAAGATCCTTATGGTGATAAGCTTGATAAATCTAGAAAGTAGACTTGGAATACTACTCAGAAAAGCTTTTAAAAATCATTTTGAAACTTATATGGTCTAAGAAAAAGTTAAATGAAAACAGCTATTGTACAAAATTAAAAACTTACAAAACTCTTGTAAAATGAAAAAGTTCCAGTTTGCAGTCTAAAAACAGATATTGAAATAAGCTTTAAAGGCAAAATTAAGGTTTAAAGAATTGAGATTGGACTACAAGCTAGCTGTGCATCAAAGTTGAAAAGTTAAAACTGACTTATACTAACTTAATTTTTAACTTAAAAAGGTTGTTTGACTAATAAAGTCTACTGATGCATTTAACAGTTGAACTTAAATCCTTGATGCACAATGACAACATACTTGAAACTTTCTACTGCATTTCCTAACTCTTTTATCAACTAGAATGATGAACTACAAGTACTTAAACCTAAGTCCAACCAAATAAGCTAGGTGACTTAACTAACTCCTAACAGATTCAAATATTGAGAACTATTGAACTAAAACTTGAGATTTAACCATTAAAAATTGTTTAAACTTAATCCTAAGACCTAATCTAAGCTAGGTAAAACTGACCCAATGACCTGAACCCATTTGAACAACCAAAATGACCCGTTTTCAAGTTAATGCCAAACACCCCTTTAACTTTCAATATTTAAGTTTTTTTTTTCTAAAACAGATTATTTTAAGCCTTCATTGACAAAAACAGATATCCAACTAAGTAATTTAAGAACTACCAAGAGCTTTTTAATAACTTTCACCTACTAAATTAAGCTAATTAACCTTAAGCTAATATTTTTTTTGTTTTTGGCAGTTTAAGATAGAAAGCATATGGAAGTGAAATTTAAGCTAAGAAGTTTACTAATTAAGCATAGACTAATTATATCTATCACAAGTAAGCAGATCTAAACCAGAAAATAGCAATAATAAGCAAATCAAGCTAATCATTAAATTAAGGCTACACTAAGCATATTTATTTGAATTTTTAATGAGATTTAAAAGAGTAAAAGGGAAGTGTACCTCACACCTCAGCAAGAACATAGGTGATTGCTCTTAATAGAGCTTAAAGGGAGCTTAAGCTCAAAGCTCAAACTCAAATAAGCTAGCTACAACTTATATAACTAAATCCTATTGTTTGACCATCAAACAGTGACCCTTTCCTTGATCAACTAAAGCAGCCATCCAATTCCATTGTTGATCAAGGTATGTGAGCTTCTGAGAGCTTATAGAGACATATTTAGCTTATTTAATCATAACAGCTTATTTGAGATATAAAGTGAAAAACATAATTTTAAATTGCAAAAAGATATTTCATTGAACTTTAAAACGATTACAATATTGAAAGAGATTACAATGATGATGAAAACAGTAAAAATAAGCTAAAAGCTAGATTAAGCTAAAAATTATTTAAAAGCTACACTAGACTCGATTAAGAAGATACAAAAAATCATCTCTGTGTGTGAGGAGTGAGGCTTTATATAGCAGCAAGGAGAAGCTTCTAGGTGAAGGTTTGTTACACGCTCCTCTCAATCCTATCCGTACATTCCTTCAATGATTGGAGAATCACTCTTGGCCGTTAGATCAATATCAAGCTCACACGGATTGCCAGCGTGGCAATCCGTGATGTGACACCTTTGTGTTACTTCTGTGAGATGTTTTAGTGTAATTCTCCAATCATTGGTGTGTTTCTTCACTTGACCACGTGTGATTCCTTTGTGAGAATTGACCAATAGGAGTCTCTTCAATGACGTATAACCCTGCCATCTTGTACTTTATACTTCAAATTACCCATCCACGTCCTTAATTTACACTTGCCCCTTGTTTTGACCCCGTGGTAAAACTAAGAAGATGATGAACAGTAGAAACTGTTCTTGGCGCCATTTTTTACTTATACGAGTGTGGGGTGAGATTTGACTGAGGGAATAGGGCTCGTTGACCTGGGCTTATATTTGGGCCTTGGGTTAAATTCGGGTAATGGTTTAAATAAAAGGGTTATAGCCCGTTTTAATTTAGGGACCAATTTTGTAATTTTGTCATTTTTGAAGGACAGTTTTGGTAACTTTGGGATTTTTGTCATTATGTGGGTTGACTAAGTTGACCATGAGTTGACTGAGGTTGACCAAGGTTTGACTTTTGTTGACCATTGTTAGCATTCTCCCAGCTTTTTGCGTGCTCTTCCATTCCTGTGCCCGTATTTGTCCGGTTTTGACCATTTTCTTGTGATTATTGCTTTATCCGTTCCTACACAATCAAAAACACAAAACAAGCGATAAACAAGCATTTAATGCACAGTTTTGGTCTTTTATGGGTCCTTTTTGATATAAAACGGATATGTGTTTTCACATTGTTAGATATGAGAAAAAGACTCGGTCACCCCGTGTATTTTACTGTTTATTATAGCTCGTAGTTTAATAGTTAATAG
>BQNB010130808.1:0-18880 GCA_026074375.1 Tanacetum coccineum
TAACCAAGAACCACAATTAGCAACCATCTTGTTGTCACAAATTAATCAATAACAATTATGAACAAACTTCCTGTTATATCGAATTAGGGTTGCTGAAAAACCCTAAGATCACAAGATTCGACATGATAACCAAGACAAAAAATTTGTACCTCTTTTCCTTCATAGATGCGACACCAAAACACCATATAGATCCTAGATCACGAGCCACTAGGCTCTGATACCAATTGTGGAGATCGTTGTAAGCTCAGATTATTTAGATCTTATATCTAGGATAAATTAATAACAAAGGCACAATATTCAATACATATAATCATTGTTATTAACACAAGGTTTTTCATCATTATCTTCTATGATACATGACTACTACAAGCCCGAATTCTACTTTGATCAGTATAGAACAGTTACCACTTGTATCAGGAATCAAAGATCCTTGAGGCTACATACACCAACTTAGACGTCTACATTGATCCAGTGTACACACACATGTTTTTTTGGATATATAAAACTATATGTCTATGATCTCTTTATATAAAGAGATCATGACTTACAAAGGAAGTTAACATAAAGATATAAACAAGTAAATCTTTTAAACATTAAGAAATATCTTCTGTTATCTTTATCTTCTTAAGAAGATCTTCATCTTTTGATATCTTTGACCAAATCTTCCATAATTCTCCACCAGCTTGAAGAATTCCAATATGCTAGATTTAGTCCTTATGTTTTATTCTTTTATTTATTTTGTCTCATCAAATCTAAAATCCCAACAATCTTCCCCTATTTGATGATGACAAAACAAACAAAGTCGTGTACGAACTTCATCATAAAGCCAAAGCTTCCCCTGAAGTTGAGATGTAATCATCTCCCTGAATGAAACAAAACTTCCCCTTAAGTAGATTTCCTTTGTACCATGCCACACCAAGGATCTATAAGTTGCAACCTGTTAATATTTCTTCCCCTTTTTGTCATAATCCAATAGAAAAAGTCGCCTTTCATATAATCACTTCCCCTTTTTGTCTTCATTCAATAGGGGACTGTATGCAACCTTGATCTTCACAGCCACACATCATATATCAAGACTTTTAATCCAAGCTTTTCACTGACTCAAATTACCCTCTATGAAGTTCAACACAAATAATGAACTCAAGCAGTAGAAAGTGTAAACTAGCAGTATTAACAATGACTAGCAGTAGTAATGACCTTCCCCTCAAGTGGTGCATGTAGATGGTTAAACATTTTAACAATAAGCTTCCCCTGAAACTAATATGTTTACCATCTCTTGAATCTCGAACTCTGTAGGCTCTATGTAATGATCACTGATGAAGAAAATTGAGTATAACGAATTTGATGAAGAAGTAGAATATCCCAAACTTGTGGCTTATATCTTGTACTATCCACGTGACTCCAAACTCATACTGAGACCAAAAAGTATAAGTAGACCGCAACCTCTCGACAAAATCCTCATCTTCTATGAGACTCATACTAAGT
This sequence comes from Tanacetum coccineum, assembly GCA_026074375.1. Classification (NCBI taxonomy): domain Eukaryota; kingdom Viridiplantae; phylum Streptophyta; class Magnoliopsida; order Asterales; family Asteraceae; genus Tanacetum; species Tanacetum coccineum. The sequence continues at coordinate 1,486 of BQNB010130808.1, forward strand.
GATAGCAAATGTGAGCATTGAGCACCATAAGAAAAATCACACACTTTTGCTAGATTCGTCAAGTCTTCGTCACATCGTTTATAAGCATGAACAAGTTACCTCCTGCTAAAAAAATAATCTAGCTTTACTTTCCAAGCAAAACATTAACCTTAATAGGCACCGCTTTAGTCCAACGTGTCTTAGCAGCAACCTCCGATAACATGTACTCATTAATCAACTTTCTAACCGAAGCGATGGAAAAATCACCTGAGCCTTCCAGGGACCACACCCATCTATAACTTGTTTAGCCACTTTTTAGAACGAGTTCAACTACATAGGTCTGAAATAATCAGGTTGGGTCGCAGCCTGATAATTCCCTTGTCGACCACGGTCGAGAAATTCTAGAAAGGCTAGCGGGAGCCGACATGTGAAACGCCATGAAGATGATGGTGGCAAGGCACGAGTTGCATCGCAGCATGGCTGAGAAAGAAGAGTTCATTAGGAACTATTGAGAATTGTAAAATGTTGTTTGATTTCGTATCATGATTTAGATTTTTATGATTTGTATCGTGTCTTTTTATATTTCATATTTTTTTAAATTTCGTATTTGTAATCCGTATATTTTATCGTTTAAGTAATCAAATTTCTATTTTATGTATTTTTTTATGAAGTTCGTACACGACTTTGTTTGTTTTGTCATCATCAAATAAGGGAAGATTGTTGGGATTCTTGATTTGATGAGACAAAATAAATAAAAGAATGAAACATAAGGACTAAATCTAGCATATCAGAATTCTACAAGCTGGTGGAGAATTATAAAGATTTGGTCAAAGATTTACAAGATAAAGATAAGAAAGTATTTAAATTTGTTAAATTAGTTTCCTTATCATATTGATTTACTTCCTTTGTAAGTCAGGATCTCTCCCTATATAAAGAGATCATAGACATATGTTTTAGATAGCAGAGTCGACTGATGAGAGTCGAATAATAAAAGGTGTGTGTGTGTACACCATAGTTAGATAGTTAGTTGGTGTAGCCCTAAGATTGTGTTTGGAGAAAGAGGGAAACGTATGAATAATAAAACCTTGTTAAACATCATTGTTCTTATTGTTATTATTCCGCTGCATATTGTTAATCTTTGATGTTTATAATCCTAGATGAGATCTAACCCATCTCGAGCTTAAACGATCTTAGAGTCTATCAGATTATTTAGACTTCACAATTGGTATCAGAGCCATGTAACACTATTATAACCATGACGTGAACCAAGCAGCATTAACAGAATCCTTCACGTGATACTTGAACCAACAGTAGCACAACAGTATTAATAATACATGGGCTGTCATATCTTCTATATTTATAGAAGATCTCTTTGTCTCCACCAATATATTCCTGTTGTGATTAAACGAACAGTACATCCCATGTCTGCTATTGTCACTTCAAGTAATTAAGGTTTTGACTAAAGAACATCCAGTCACGTTCGTCTTCAAGGGTTATCTTCATTGGATTTTAACCGAGTCTTGATTATATAGATCCAAAGATCTTTAATATAAGACCAAGAATGTGAAAGCCTTGCTCAATGATGATGATCAGAATAAATTTAAGCAAATAAAAACCAGATCCATCACCGAAAGATAAACATCAGATCCGTAAAGAAAGAACCATAAACCTTAATCGTCTAGGGTTTGATTAGTTAAGGCACAACGGATAAAAAAGAAACCCAAATAAATAGTAACAAAGCTTACCAATCGTATTGCATACCCAAACAGGTAGAGAGGATGATTATAAGCATCATCATAGCAATTAATCTTCAAAACCCCATAAAAATTTCACCACATGATTTCTTGAAAATTAGGGTTTTTAGCCTAGATCGAGAGCCACATTGCTCTGATACCAATTGATAAGATCGTTTATAGCTCAAGATTGATTAGATCTTATATATCTAGGATAAATAATAACAATGATTGATAACACGTAGCGGAATAATAAAGAACACAATCAAAGTTACCACAAGGTTTTCTTTTCAATTTATTCGAACATTTCCCTATTCTAAATTTATAATAAGTTATTGTCCCCAACTAAAACTTGGGGCTAACACAACCAACTAACTATGGTGTACTATTCGACTCTCATCAGTCGACTTGCTATCTAACTATCTAGACTCTCATTGGGAGAGCTCTAGTTTTCTATGGATGTCTAAAACCATATGCCTGATAATTTCTTTATATAGAGAGATTTCTAGGCTTACATAAAAAGATAGGAACAAATAATATCTTTTAAAAATTTAAGAATATCTTTTGTATCTTCTGTATCTTTATCATTATAAGGAGATCTTCTGATATCTTCTGAAATCTTCATCTTTATCATCATATTCTCCACAAGCTTGAAGATATCTTTAATTACAATTTAAGTCCTTTTGTTTTATTTTTTTTTATTTTTTTTTTATTTTTTATTTATTTTTTTTTATTTTTTTTTTTTATTCATTTTGTCTCATCAAATCAAGAATTCCAACAATAGGTAAAAGTTCAAGATCAATTTTGTAACTTTTAGCATACTTAAGGGTGCGGTTTTATAACTTTCTTTTTCTTTTTTCCTTTTACCTCATATGTGGTGAAGTTTTTTTTATCAAAAGCTTAGACCGAAGGAATTATATGAAGGATCGATTATTCGTTGATACGTCTATAAGTCAACGATGTAAAGTTTTGTATACAATGGTAGACACTTGCCTTGTAAAAGTATGTAAAGTATGGGATGATTGGGAAGTTGACCATTCCGGGAACGCCAACTCAGGTTGTTGTTTTTGATCTATGATCAAGACGTGTGTAAATAGTTGTCTTTTTCATGGTAACGGTTGGGAAAAAGTGTCTAGCAATTTATATCTTAGACCTAATCTATTTGCTTCGTAATTTTTATTTAACAACAATTTATTTCCATTTCCTAATCATTAACCATGGGTTTTACGCGAATAAGGATGTGTATGAGCATGCATGTGTGGGGGTCTAAATTTTTTTTTCTTATGGTTTTGTTTTATGGCCATGTATGCATGATTCAGCTGTCTTGTTGGTTTTTTACTATCGGTGAAAGTTAGAAAATCCATACCCTATATCATTCTTTATCCTAACCCTTGGTTAAACTCGAATGAGGATGTGATCGAACACACATGTCTATTACGTCATTACGGTCATGTATGTGTGCTTCAGATGCCTTGTTGGCATCGTACTTTTGGTGAAAGATTGTGGAATGATCAACCCTAAGCCTTATAATAAAAACCCATTTTACCTTTATAAACTTGCTAATCCTTAGCTCTAGTGGTGCAGCCGTATATCCTTGCCAAGACTATGATAGAATACTCGTCATGACCGAGCAATTGAGCGAATTAGTTACATGTTACCACATAGATTAGTTGAGTGATTTGAGTGTTTTCATCTTCTTATTTCGTGAGGTGTTTGGTTGTGTACTTTTAATAGATCAAATAAATGCTTAAACGGAAAAATCCTTGAGGATACATTTTCATAAACTTCTAAAGGCTACTTGAGGACAAGTAGGATTCAAGTTGGGGATATTTGATGTCATCAAATAACGTCACTTTTATAGCATCATTTATCCCATGTAAATTACCCATTTTGTACAATTATTGCAAGAATTTTTACTTAATCGTTTGTATTTGAGAATTGCAGTAATTATGGAGTACTTGGTGAAGATTGGCTAAAAGGCGCGCATTTTGGAGCTTAAATGAAGAGTTCGAGAAAGTCTACTGATCTGACAGCCAATACGCCGTATTATTCTAGACCTATACGACGTATCCAAGACTTTGACGAATCAAAAGACCATTTCCTGACTTTGAAGAATACGCCGTATCCACATCAACGATACACCGTATATAATATTGTGGTCAACAAAGAAAAACCAACTGGTTTTACCTCAATACGTCGTATCCATCAAGAAGATACGGCGTATCCATGCCTTTACTTCACAAGAAACCACGAAGAATTGAAGAGTTATACGTCGTATCCAGGAGAATCTATACGCCGTATCCTAAATCAAGTATATGAAGATTCTAGAAGATATCAAACGTGGTCCTTACTCCAAGAAATCCCTAATACGCCGTATCCCACATCGCCTGATACGGCGTATCGATCAATTTACAGACTCTATAAATAGAAGACCCTAAACTCAGTTTTAGGTATGCAATTGAATCCCTAAACCACCAAGTCGACCAAGAGACGAATAAAGGAGCATAGAAGGTCAGAAAAGAGCCTCAAGATCATAGGAAAACTCTTGTAATCTTCGCGCAACCAAATACGTGTTCGGTTAAGGTTTCTTTTCTTTAATCGTTCATATATGAAACCGTGTGTATTTTTACAATGACTATCGGCTGATACCTTTAGGTATCAGCCATGTTTATGAAGATTTAATGTTTGGTTTGTTTATGTCGATTGCTTAATTTATCGTTGATTGTTGATTATGTTTATCAAATTATACATGTTTACGTGCTTAAGTATGCGACCTATCATTCAATTGGGTCTAGTCCTACATATTTAATGCGCTGCAACTTCGATGTTGTTTGGGCGTAGGCTAAGAGCCCGGGATAGCTCTCCGTATTGCAACTTATATATCTAGAATCATAGGATCACAAATATTGACCTATCTTTACTAATGGTTTTTGTGAGCTTAGTTGGACTAGCAGGTGACCCTAGGTTCAACAAGTACGTTCTCGTTCCATTAGGAAAGACTCGGACAGTAGACTACTAGTATATAAATTGCCATTAAGCAGTAAGTGGGTAAAGTCTCGATGAGCTAGGGTTTAGTAAGAGCACCATTATTAATCTCCTAAGATAGATTATAATCAACAAATGCTTGCTTTATGCGGATGCGTCTAATTGTGACAGAATTAGCGTGTCTAGGTCTTAGGAAGAAGTACCGCCTAAGTCTAGGAATGATATGCCCTTCGAGATAAGTCAATCATTGCACTAATAAACAAACCTGCGTTTTATCGGATTATTCATGGTTGATACGTTTTCCTTACATTAGTGTTTGACCGCTCCTCTATCGTTTGTTCATCTTCTTGTGTGTGTTTATTGCTTTACTTGTCATCAAAACCTTAGGTTAGATAACTAAACCTCGTGCCAGTCTTTCAGGCTGAAAACCCCCTTTGCCCTTAGTTTAGGTTTAACTTAGGTTTAACATAGAATAGAATCAATTAGAACTAACATAGATAACTAAAATACTGATAGAACTAGGATTAACGCTCTCGCTCTTAGTGATCGACACCCTACTTACCACGAAACTCCATCTGACCGGGTACACTGCCCGTTAGAGTGTTGTTTTTAGGTATAGTCGGCATAAAATAAATAGTAAAACTTGATACATAAAATACCTACTCACAACGACACATCAAAGTGTTCTACTAATACTTGCAGATCACAGCCTACAAGCAATAAAAAGAATGATAGGATCTCGCAAAAACCAAGTAGCAACAGGAAGAATAAAGTTGAAGCCCAACCTAGGAAAGTTAATAAAAAGAATCGTGTTAAAGAACCTATTTGTGATGACAATGTTAAGCATACTATGTTAAATGTGAATTCTCAGTTAATTTGTGTTAAATGTAAGCAATGTATGTTTGATGCAAATCATGATGTGTGTTTCCTTGATTTTGTGAATGAGGTGAATATGCATGCTAAATCTAAATATAAATCAAAGAAAAGCCAGGTGCATAATATTTGGAAACCTACGGGTAAAGTGTTCACTGATGTAGGACTTAAGTGGAACCCAACAGGAAGACTTTTCACTATAGTTGGTAACTCGTGCCCTTTAACTAGGATCACTCCCAAGAAAATAATGCATCTTAAGGAAACCACTTTTAATTATGTTGAAACACCAAAACCAGATATTAAAGTCTATAGTAGGAGACCCATACAAATAAAATCAGTAGGTTCGAGTAAAAAAGCTAAGATTATAGAATCTAAGATTGCTAACAACTCAGAACCCAATCATTTGTGGGGATCCAATGCTACAGCTGTTCCATCTTCTTCTTCTCTTGTCAATGATAGGTTTTCTAGATTTTTCTCTGGTATCTGGACTTCGGATGTTCAAAACATATGACAAGGAATCGCTCTCAGCTCATGAACTTCGTCAGTAAATTTATAGGAACTGTTCGATTCGGAAATGACCTAGTTGTAAAGATAATGGGGTATGGTGACTATAAGCTGGGGAATGTAATTATCTCAAGGGTGTACTATGTTGAGGGGCTTAGACATAACTTGTTTCTGTTGGATAATTTTGTGACGTAGATCTTGAAGTCGCTTTTCGGAAAAACACTTTCTTTATTCAGAATTTAGAAGGTGCTGATCTACTTTCAGGATCCAAAGACACAAATTCGTACACAATTTCTCTTGATGACATGCTAAAGACTTCTCTGATCTGTCTTCTATCAAAAGCATCAAAGACTAAGAGCTGGTTATGGCACGATCGGTTATCGTATCTCAAATTCGATACTCTTAACAAGCTAGCCAAAGACTGTCTTTCACGAGGCATTCCAAAACTTAAATTTCAGAAAGATCATATGTGTTCAGCATGTGCATTAGGAAAAAGCAAGAAATCCTCTCATCAACCCAAGGCTGAAGACACTAATCAAGAGAAACTATATCTTTTGCATATGGATCTTTGTGGCCCGATGCGTGTGGAGAGTATTAACAGGAAAAAGAATATCTTGGTAATTGTTGACGATTATTCATGATTTACTTAGGTCAAATTTTTAAGATCAAAGGATGAAGCTCCCAACGCTATCATCAAGTGCATCAAAAATATTCAAGTTCGCACAGTCCGTAATGTTCGAACAGATAATGGAACGGAATTTGTCAATCAGACTCTTCATGATTTCTATGAAAATGTCGGCATTTCGCATCAAACTTCTGTTGCTCGCACTCCTTAACAGAACGGCGTTGTCGAAAGGCGAAACCGAACTCTTGTGGAAGCTGCTCGCACAATGTTGATATTTTCAAAAGCTCCTCTGTTTCTATGGGCCGAAGCAATCAACACAGCTTGTTATACCCAAAACCGTTCCTTGATCCGTCTCCGCTACAACAAAACTCCTTATGAGCTGATGCACGACAAGAAGCCAGATTTATCGTTTCTTCATGTCTTTGGTTCACTCTGTTATCCGACCAATGACAGTGAGGATTTGGGTAAACTAAATGCAAAGGCCGATATTGGTATTTTTGTTGGTTACGCGCCCGCAAAGAAAGCTTTCAGAATCTATAACAGGAGAACCCAGAAAATTATGGAAACTATTCATGTGACGTTCGATGAGCTGACAGCAATGGCTTCTGAACAATTCGGTTCAGGACCCGGGCTTCAATTAATGACTCCTGCAACATCCAGTTCAGGACTCGTTCCAAACCCTATTCCTCAACAACCTTGTAATCCACCAAATAGAGATGATTGGGATCGTTTGTTCCAACCCATGTTCGATGAATACTTCAATCCTCCAACTATTGTTGTCTCTCCAGTTCCAGTAGCTGCTGAACCAAGAGCTGTTGATATAGCAGATTCACCTGTGTCTACGTCAATTGACCAAGATGCACCATCAACAAGTATCCCATCAACACAAGTAACTGAACATTCTCCATATATTTCAGGTGTCGAAATCACCAAATACCCACATTTTCATGATGATCCACTTCATGTGCGACCATCCTACACCCAACCCACACTCCATTTGAACACCTTAGAAAATGAACTAAGGATCATCCAATTGCAAACGTAATCGGTGATCCTTCTCGTTCTGTCTCTACGAGAAAGCAGCTCGAAACTGACGCCATGTGGTGTTATTTTGATGCCTTCCTGACTTCTGTAGAACCAAAGAACTTCAAACTAGAAATGACCGAACCATCATGGATCGATCCAATGCAAGAAGAAATTCATGAATTTGAAAGGCTACAAGTTTGGGAATTGGTGTCGTTTCCAGACAAACTCATGTTGATCAAACTAAAATGGATTTACAAGGTCAAGACAGACGAATTTGGTGGGGGTACTAAAGAATAAGGCTAGATTAGTTGCTCAGGGATTCAGGCAAGAGGAAGGAATCAATTTCGAGGAATCATTTACATCGGTTGCAAGAATAGAGGCCATCCGTATTTTTGTAGCAAATGCAACCAACAAGAATATTGATGATCTTCCAAATGGACGTCAAAACGGCTTTCTTAAATAGCGAGCTCAAAGAAGAGGTATACGTTTCTCAACTAGAAGGATTTGTTGATCAAGATAACCCATCGCATGTGTACAAGCTTAAAAAGGCCCTCTATGATCTCAAACAAGCACCACGTGCATGGTACAACATGCTGTCAAGTTTCCTCATTTCACAACATTTCTCCAAAGGTGCAGTTGATCCTACACTCTTCACACGGAAAGCAGGAAACGAATTATTACTGGTACAAATTTATGTTGACGATATAATATTTGTCTAGAAAACTAAAAAGGGGGTTGAATAGTTTACCGCTTTTTAATTTAATGTTTATGTTTGTTAATAAAAACTTAGATTCGACTTTATGTGAATTCAACACTTGCACAATATAAACAATATACTTATCTAAACAATTAATAGGATAGTATGAGCAAATAAGGTAAGACAAGAGATAAGAGTAAGAACAATCAAACCACAACGCGAGGATTTATAGTGGTTTGATAACGAAGCACCTCTTCGCCCTACTCCACTCCTCGAGCACGAAACCCGAGAGTTTTCTTCACTATGTCAACAAACTCCCTTATGGCGGAGAAAACCGTACACAACTTTCGCTTATATCAATTTCCGACACTAGCCTACCGAAAAGCACTTAAATGTGGTTAAGTGGATCTTTCGATACCTAAAGGGAACCATTAACATGGGACTCTGGTACTCGAAGGATACCGATATGTCTCTAATAGCATATTCATATGCAGATCACGCGAGGTGTCAGGACACTAGACGTGATACATTAGAAAGCACTCAATTCTTAGGTGATAAACTTGTTAGCTGGTCTTCCAAGAAGCAAAAGAGCACTGCGATTTCGAGTACAGAGGCTGAATACATTGCCTTATCTGGGTGTTATGGTTAAATCCTATAGATGAGATCACAGCTAACAGACTATGGGTTTACATTCAATAAGATTCCTATGTACTGCGACAACAAAAGTGCAATTGCTCAATGCCGCAACAACGTTCAACACTCTAGAGCAAAGCACATTGATGTACGCTACCATTTTATAAAGGAGCAAGTGGAGAACGAAATAGTGGAACTTTACTTTGTTCGGACGGAATATCAACTGGCTGACATCTTCACTAAACCGTTGCCAAGAGAAAGATTCAACTTCTTGATCGAAAAGCTGGGTATGAGAAGCATGTCTCCAAAAACGCTACAACGTTTGACAGAGGAGGAAGACGAGTAATGGTGGTAACTCATGAAATATCCTGTGTATTATACGTATATAAGAAAATCAGAAAAAACACAAAAAGATTTTTCATTTCATATAAACTTTTCAAAAAAAGAAAATATAAAATCATAAAATCATAAAAAGAAAATACATAATTAAAAAATCAGAAAAATACAAAAATAGGTTTTCATGACATGTTTTCTAGAATCAATAATATTTACGGCCTTAGAAATGCCATTCAATAATGGCACAAAGCTGTAAATAAAGTTCGAATAGAAAATATGTCATATGGCTTGCTATTATTTCAGATAGCAACCCGGTCATCTGAAAGATTTTTAAAAGAAGTTTCTATCACTCAAACAATGTCTACAGCTCTTTAAATAGAAAACAAGACATTATTTGAGGGGGAGAAATAGTCAAATTCTTTCAAAAATGATCTTTTAAAATGTCATCGCGGAATTAAATGGAAAAAGGTTTTTCAAATTACGGATTATCAATTAAAGGGGAGTTAATGTACTTTTAACTCAATTGTTCTCAAAATGTTATTGGATTTATGCTTTAGGAACTAAATGTCAAAATATAGGACTTAAAATCCTATTTATAAACTTTAGGGGCTAAAATGTCATTTCTATAACTTAGTTAGACTTTGTATTAAGTTTAAATTAGAAATAGAAACGGATATAAAGCATAAGGACCAATTGTGTCAATTTCAAAACATAAACTGGTTATAATATTTTCAAACATATTTCGCTCATCACACATTCATATTCACAATTCCAAACACACATTTCTCTCGTCATATTTCGCTCTATTCAAACCAGAAAAATTCAAACTCATTTCAAGACTTAAGGTACACGTTTATAGGTTCATTAAAAGGTCTTTGGTAAAAATAATTAGAATGAAACTCCTTATTTCACTCAAAATCTCATAAAAATGATTTAGGGTTCATAAGAAAAAAGTTGTAGTTTTCATTTAATTAGTTAAGGGGTTTTGATCCATAAGGTGCGATTAAGGTGTAGCTATAACAGATTTGAATATATCTTAACCATTTAAGTGAAATGATGATTCTTGTTTGATGATTAAAGCGAAACATGATTCGTCAGTTTAATAGGTTGTGGGTAAGTTTAAGATGTGTTGAATGATCGTTCGTTATGCCTATTCTAACATGCATATGCCTCCCAATTGCTCTTTTACTGGGAAAAGAATGAATTAATGGCGTTAGTACAAATAGAATGACTATAAATTTGTTAATAAGATGTGAAATGTGTTTGTATACAGTTTTAGTTCCTTATGTGCGTATGATATGTCCTTAGAAAGGTCCTTAACATGTTTGCCATAAGATTGTCTCCTATATGTACTCGAATTTGAATTAGCATACTTAAATAAGGGTTGTTTAATCTTGTAGTTGATGATTTTGTGATGTTATGATAGTAATTGTGATGAGTGTTAGAAACTCTTATTGGTTTTTTAATTGATCAGACCTAAGCTAAGAATTTTTGACTGAAGTGAAACATGTCCTGTTTGAATGAAGCGAAACATGTTATGCTGGAATGAAGTGAAACATGTTTTCAAGCGAAACATGTTTCACTTCATATAAGTGAAACATGTTTTCACTTGTTCAAGCGAATCATTTTAGACAGTTTTGAAGTGAAACATGTCAGGTACACATCCAAGCGAAATATGACATAATACAAAGCGTGAGGACACGGCAATATCTTAGTATGGGAGATTTTGGTATGTGTTTAATTACACATACCTTTTGCCTATAAAAACGTGCCTAAAATAACTAAAATATACCAAAATACATTATATTTGTGTGTTTTGTGATTTATGACTGTGCAAGTAACGGATATTCACTAAAGGACAAAAATAAAGCCAAAACGACAAAACCGAGCACGAGAACGGAAGGAGCGTAAAAAAGTCAAAAAGTCAACCTCGACAAAGTCAAAGTCAAAGCCGAAGCCAAAAATCAAAAAAATACATAATAGGCCAACCCGCTCCCATCTAATGGGCCGGGTCAGCCCATTAAATACATTAGAAGACCATGGGCTTAAAAGCCTTAGCCAAAATAAGCCTTAAACTATCTAAGCCCAAAGTTTAAACAAAGGCCCAAAACCACTTGACTATCGTTAAGCCCAAACAACTTAACTGTTAAGTCTGTTATACCACAAAGGACGATCCATGCAATAACAATACACAACCTTAAGGGCCATTCCTGCCAACTTTCTTATACTTATACACTACAAAGGACTGCCCTTGCAAACATAGCATACAAGTCAAGGGGCCATAGTTGCCATTTCCCTAAACTTTACCATGTTATCATCAAAACAGTAATAACACAAAACCCTTCTTTCCCACCCTTTTTACTGTTTCTATGTCTTCTTCCCCTGCACCCTGCACCCTGCAACAAAACAACAAATACATCACCCTCTCCTCTACCCCACTTCACATGGGTCGTTTGCCACCTTAGCAATCCCTTGGAGTTCTATTGGTCGAAGAAAATCAAGGGTTAGGATTTCATAGATTGGGCTCCAAGGTGATTTAAAGGCTGGGATTAATTCAAGAAAGCACAAAGAGGGTTTTTCAAGGCTTTTCTCCTCACAGAAGAAGCACATGTAAGAAGAAGACAAAGATGGAAGACAAGTCCAAGACCTAGACTCGAATTATATATATAGGACTCATTTGTAAGCCTGAGGAGGAAGTTTTTTAATATCTAGTTAATTTTTAGCAGCTTATTTAGTTTAACTTTTAGCTTATTGTCTTCAAAGTTCAGTATTGTAACCTTTTTTATGATTAATGAAAATTTAAGGTTTTAAGTTTATAAAAATTCTAAGTTTCTAATTACTTGTTTCATTGTTAAGAGTGATTTATAAGATATTTTAAGCTCTTAGTTGAGCATATAATAAACCTGTTTTCATTCAAATATAAAGTACTTAGGAGAATTTACCAAAAACAAAAAAATTCCACCCTCAAAATTACCACAACTTATTTGGATGATAAGTCAAATTTGGAAGGGCTTATGGACACTACTAGCTTGTCTTTTGACAAGCTAGAGCTTGTAGATTAGCTTATTATAAGCTTGTTTGCCCTGTTTAAGCAAGGGCTTTGTAAGTTTTCAATTTCCATTTTTTAGCTTATTTACTATTCAACTACTTATTTGTGCTTATTGTCTGATTATTTCTGCTTATCTATGCTTAGTTATGATGTTTAGTGCTCAAAATACTAGGGTTGTAGTTTAAAATTTAATTGTGCAAGTTTTTTCTTATAATCTGTCATTTTAGCTTAAAAATTGTATAGTCTGTTCTAGCTTAATTAAGTGCTTATTAGTTGTTAAAATTTGTTTAACATTGCTATTAGAACTTATTTAACATCTGGTATTTGAAAAACTTGGCTTAAATCTTTAAAAATGGTTCAAAAAAACTTAAAGGGGTATTTGGTTTAACTGATATAACAGTTCAAAATGGGTCAAATCTGGTTTTGACTCTTGGGTCATTTTAGTTCAACTTAGATTAGTCATAAAAATCAGTTTAACAAAAGTTTTTAAGGGTAAAAATTTAATTTTATGGTTTTGTGTACTTAGAGTTGGAAATGTGAGCTTATAAGCTCATTCAATCAGCTTATTTGATTAGATATTTGCATCTTGTGATTTTGTGATATTTTTGTGTTTGTTCAAGTGTTAAAATAACTTAGAAACAAAGTCAAATAGGTCTGAAATAGTTGTTTTGGTTTTGGGTACAATCTGTCAAAAAATTGCTAAGTATTTGAAATTTGAAAAACTACTTTTTCAATTGCTTATTGTGGCTGATTCTTAATTTCAAAATGATTTTTGAATGTTGCTACTTGTTCTTTGAGGTCTAAGCTTAATCTGTTTGATAGTCTTAAACCCATAAGGATCCATTAAGGGGCTTAAAATTAAGCCCAAAAGTGCCTCTATAGGCTGTTTGGCTAGTAGTTTTTGGCCATTTAGCTTATTGGCTTTTCGGCCCTTCCAGCTTGTTTTCTTAGCTTATTTTTGTTCAAATCTGCTTATTAGGATAGTTTTAGCTTATTTTAGCTTATTTTACTTAGGGTAGAGCTTATTTGAGCTTATTTGCATTTTTAGCTTAACATTTTAAGTTTAAAAGCCCTTCAATGTTATTCTGTCATTTTTAGCTTATTCTAGCTTAATTTCTTAGCTTATTTTTGCTCCACATTGCTTATTAGGACTAGGTTATAAGCTGTCATAAGCCCAATTGCTTTTCCTTAGCTTATTTAGTTTAGAAAGTAGCTAAACAGTTAGCACTTTAAGCCTTTTTAGCCTTATTAGCATACTGTCACTCTTAGCAGCTTATTTGAGGGCTTATTTGTGGTTTCTAAAAAGTTGTTTTTATTAAAAGTGCTTATTTTTAAGTCCTTAAGACTTGTGTAAGAAAAAATTTAGAAAAAAAACATTAGGGAAGGTGGAAATCCAAGGTGAGCAGGGCTCGAACCCTGGACCTCAACACCCTCAACCCAACGTTTTTATCACAACACACACAACCACTAGCGCCCTTGGGTCTTTTCTGTTAGAAGTTGCACACATTATTCTTTTATAACTTTTTTAGCCCATTTAGCTTATAAGCTGTTTTAGCTTTTTAACAGCTTATTTTGATAAGCTGTTTTACCCCTTTTATTTTTCTTAGATCTAGCACTACTCAAGCTACTTTTTGTAATTTTTTTATAATTCGTTTAGTATTTTTAATATTTAATTTAGATTAAAATCGTTTTTAATACATAAAAAATTATAAAAAAGTCAAAAAAATATAATTCTTTGTTAGAAAATTTTTCTTTTATCAAATAGGACTGTAGAAAATTAGATTCGCTTTCGTAAGGTTAAATTTTAGTTTTTTAAAGAACGGGATTCCCGTTCACGTTTTTCGTGTTTTTAAGCTCAAATTACTTTCGTTTTTGGTTTAGTTTTCTTAGTTCTTGCACTTTAGTCAATTAGGACTTATAAAAGTTAAAAATATCATTTTAGGATTTAATTTTGATAAATTAGGGTTTTAAGTCGCGTTTTTAGGATTCTCGTTTGCTTTTTTAGTTTAAATTTGTGTTGCCTTAATTGTTTTTAGTATAGATTGCATTAATTTTCCTGTAGATTTAGAAAACCAATCAAAGACCTTCTCATTTAAACATCAAATATCAAACCGACTCTCAACTTTCCATTTGCATTCCTCGTCGGGAAAACGACCCGATAATATCCTACTACTCGGATTTCATTGATTTTCTTTCTTTAAACCTTATCAAGGGTCACTTGATTTGGTTTTATTTATATGTACCTAAAGTTAGAAGTTAATTTTTGGCGCAGCTACTGGGGAGGAGTGTAAGACGATTGTCGTTGCGTTTGACAATTAGTGCTTTGAAGATCCTTCCTTATGAAGTTATTTTGCTTATTTTCTTATAAAAAGATACAAAAAGATTTTCTTTTTCTTTTTTATTATATATATAAGACAAGAAAAATCAAAAATATAAAAAATTGTCCTTATATATAAATAAAAGGAATCAATCATATAATAATCTCAACTTTGAGTATTATCATTAATAAGTTCCTGAGCCAAAGATCAAAAAACTTGCCTTTTGTGTCACTTGCGAGGTATGGCTCATCTTTGAAAGTTAAACAAACTATAAGAGGGGTATAAGGAGGGTTGTTCTGAGGAACTACGGCCCTAAAGGAGAAGGTTTTTAATAGCTTCGCGCTTTCCTACTCCTCCGCTCCTTTGTGAGTGATGACGTATAGTCCAACCTCAGGTCATGAACCCGACCCGTGAATAGTACTTATACCCAGGCCCATGATGAATGGGCCATAGCGACATCAATACGGGCTTCCAAGGCCCAAATGGTACTGCCTATGGGGAAGCCCATGACATATGGGCTATCACGACGAGGATTTAGGCCCATGAGGCCCAACTAGCGCACACGTGCGCAGGTATCTAGAACACCCGTTACGAACGAGTCATAATCATGAGGTGGGCCCACTAGTTACTAAATAACGGTGAGACCTCTCGGATACTAACCTAATTAATGGGACAAAGCCCATTAGGGTTTGGTGAGTATATAGAGAGCACCTCGGCTCTCATCTAAGGTACGCCCTCATAACCCTAACTTTCTACTAAAACCTAAACCGATTACTTACTCTCACGCCGGAGGATAATCGTGGGAGACAATCCCACGGTAAGCCTAACGGTGCTTTGTTTTCTTAGTGCGCAGGTCTCATACATCAAGACTTAATTGATACAGGAACCGGAGCCTAACAGATCCGTATTACACCTAATTCGGACCTAATCAAGGATCGTCCAACTTTTGTATCAACAGATTGGCGCCATCCGTGGGACACGACACTAAGAACACTGCCAAAATCTAGAATGACAAAGCAAGGAAACCTTACCCAGCGGACCCCGCAGGCGAAGAAGCAGAGCGACCAAGCCTCTAGGCAGATCTCTAAGCAGGCCTCTGGAAGCGCCAATGCGCCATATGATCTGGTCTTCACAGCGACGGGACCGCCCCTGACCCCCACAATCACAAGCACGGAAGGTCTACAACGTGCTACTTTCACCACCCTTCCCCAAACGGGGCCAGGGACGAATACCACTGAGCCGCCACCCCTACCCCTTCGAAACAAGGGTCTCGAGTTAGGGGCTGACAACCTCACACTGGAAGGGGTCGCGACTGAACTGGCGCCGAGTGATTTCGTATCTTAAAACTACAAGACTTTGGTCGCCCTCATGCAAGAGGAAACAAAAAAGAGATCAAACCAGAGCCTACAGGCCTGACTTAACTTTGGTCCGGAGGACGAAGTATCTCCACCGTGCCACCAAAAGGAAGGGCGTGGAAGGGATAACCGTCGACCTCCAGTATTCGGTAGAATCGGGAAGAAAGTTTCGGGTACTCAAACGGCTAACTTGCAGAACTTGGACACTCATGAAACCAATGAATGGCGCATCAGCGTCCGTGATAGGCTGGGCAGTCGCGATGTCCACAACAGGCTTGGACAAAGGCGCTCCCCGAGTGAAAGTCCTCCAAGTTCGGACTCCGAGGACAGTCGGCGCAAGCGCCGCAGAAGAGTAAGCTCGTCCTCAGAAGACTCCTCGGACAACGAGGACGCAGAAACGGGACACTGGAAATCCAAGAACAAATATCGTGAAGACGAAGACGAAGATATGTCCCGTCCATGGCGTCGCCAAAAGGTCGACGCATTTACGCGGCGCATTAGCGATTTCTCGGAGGATAAGAAAAGGCGCATGCCTGCTAACGTAAAAACTTATGATGGGACAGGTGATCCTGACGACCATCTAAAAATCTTCGAATCGGCGGCCACTATTGAAAACTGGCCACAACCCATGTGGTGCCACATGTTTAATTCCACGTTAGTAGGAAACGCGCGGAACTGGTTCAGCAAACTACCACGCAGAAGCATTGATGGGTTTGAAGAGTTGCGAAGGGCATTCCGCTTAAATTTTACTCAAAGGAAGAAGTGTGCCAAGAACCCTGTCGAGCTTGCCAGGGTGAAACAGCGCCAAGGGGAGTCCACAAGCGCCTACGTAGAGCGCTATAAGGACGAATGCATACACGTCAAGGCGTGCCCCGAAATTCTCAAGATCTCAGGGTTTATGAATGGAATAAATAACCCAGAACTTATCAAAAGGTTGAATGATAGGGTTCCCCAAACCTTTGATGAGTTGATGAAACGCACAAGGTCCTTCATTCAAGGAGAAGCCGCCGCCGCGGACAGCAGAAAAGGCTACTCAAACAACAGGTCACAGGAACAGTCCAGGAGACAATCCAATGACCAGAGTAGCAGTCGCAACAACAGCTACCGCGGTCAGAGGGGCGGGCGGGGGAACGACAAGTACACCCCACTGACAATGACCCCAAAGGAGATACTCGCAACAGAAGGTGCAAACTTCCCAAGACCACCACCAATGCGCACTCCAGAAGAGCAACGCGTGGGGAACGGATACTGTGAGTATCATAGGCAGAAGGGCCATACTACC
>BQNB010130809.1:0-18880 GCA_026074375.1 Tanacetum coccineum
ACACCCCTAACTGCTGAACCAAACACCCCTAACTGCTGAACCAAACACCCCTTTAGAGCTGCTGTCCCAAACAGCCTGTTTGGGCAGCTTATCCACTAAACCAAACGCCCCTACTAGGCTGTTAAACGCAGTTCCAAACACCCATGTTTGGCTGCAAATCGCAGAAACAAACGCCCCTTTTCGGGTTGTTTATACGCAAAAACAAACACACCCTTTGGGTGTTAATCTGCCGAAACAAACACCCCTTTGGGGGCTGCTAAACGCAAAACAAACAAACCATAAATTATTTAGTCTTTATAAAAACATTAACCAATCCAAACTCAAATAAAAGAAAAGCGGGGCGAAGGTAGTGACGATGGTGAGGTGGTCAACGGCTTTGAAGGTGGCGTGGTGGTGTGGTTGATGATGGCAGTGGTGGCTGTCGTGGTGGTGTCGCATCGGTGGGTGGATGGTGGCAATGACAAGGGTGATGGGGGGGAGCGGTAGAGGTAGTAGTGATGTGGTGCGAAGGTGGAGGCGGTGGTGGTACAGAGATGGTGGTGTGAGGTGATGTTGGTGGTTGCGTGGTGGTGACGGGGGAGATGGTGAACGTGGTGGTGTAGGCGGCGGTGGGCGTGGAGATGATGATGGAGGAGACGAGGTGGCAGCAGGAGAGGTGGTGATGGAGATGTGGTGTCGTGGTGTGGTGGTGACGAGATGGAGACGGCGGCAGGTGGCTGGAATCCGGTCGGAATCTGGCCGGAAAAGATGGGAGCGGCGCCGGAAAATTTTTGAGGTGGTGTGTGTGTTGTTTTTGTAACAAATGAGTTATAAAACCCTAATCTCCTCTTTTTATAGTCCCAAACTTTATTAATAAAAGTGGCAAGTATTCCATAGTCCAGGGTAGGTTTTATAAATGTTTCCCCCAGGGACTGAAGTTATAATTTTTGTAAAATAACGGTTCGGGACTCGTTTAGGCTACTTAACGATTGAATCAAGTCACGAAAATTACGCCATTGTGTTCAAAATAATTTTTCCATGAAATATGAGTATTTACATGATTAGTATTTTATAAATGTTTTAATAAAATTTATTAAATGTTTATTATTTATTGGTGTAGACATCGGGTATCACCCGTAAGCTTCGTTCGTAAAATGAAAACTTTACCTTGAACATTCACGTTTTTAAATAAACGCTTTTGAATAAAATATTAAATAAATTATTAAATATTTTTATTTAATAAAAAGTGATAATTAAATATAAATTTAATTATTTTTTGTCGGTACGCGTTTCGTGCGGTGTTCAAAACTTTGCGAGGCTATTTAAGTCATTTTCTGCTTGGTTTCGTGTCTCGGGTAAAACTGAAAAGTTGTCCGGAATGTCGTTTTACATCAATATGCTTTAGAGTCCGAGTCGTGAAAACGTAATTTAGCGGGTCGTTTTTGATAAATCAATTTAGGAATAACATATATCTTCTCGTTTTCAAGTCAAATAAGTTTGAAAAATAAATTTGTAAATGAGAGATAATAATAATAATTATGATTTATTATTTGAATACGTTTCAAAAATTTATCGGCTACGCGGTAATCATTTTTATGTGACCGTAAAAGGTCAAAAGTCAAAAAAGTCAAATCGGACCCAAAAAGTCAAAGGGTAAAATAGTAATTTAATATTCTGAAAATTGTCGGGTGTGACAATTTCATCCCTAAAACAAGCTTTTGTATGTTCAAACCCCCATCAGCCCTCAGTGATGGCTGTGGGTCGTGGTTCTTTCTTTGATAACCACGTCAAAACCAGCAAGATGGTGTTTGAGTTTCTTCAAACTCGTATTTACCATGCTGACTTTAGGAAGTTCTTTCGGAACCTCAACTTTGGTGGGTCTACAAGAAGGACTAGGATCTGAAGAATTCATAGAATTCTAAGACCAAAAGGCTTGTTTAGCAGATAATTCAGTTTGTGGAACAAATCGTTTTTCAAAATCTTGAGAAAGTTGGTTGAGAACGGCATAATCAACTGGTGTGGTATCAACTTTCTTTCTAAAACCACTGGATCTTGTTGTTTTAAAAGCATTTTTGAACGACTCTCTTCAGCAAGCATTAGGGTCTCTTCGGAGTCAGGAATCACAATAGCACTAGTGTTCTTAATGACATTACCATCATAAAGCTTTGGTTCCAACTGCTGAGCTTTCTTCAGATGGAATGGATTTTGAAAACCTAGAGCTTGCTTAGTGGTATGATCATAGAAAAACTGTGGTTTTGTCAACATATGAACAGTTTGTGCTGATTGATGTCTTTTATAAACAATATTATCTAGATGTTTGATCTTCTTTTCTAAAGCAATTTCTCTATCAATATTTCTAGATTCTTCTTTCTTAAAATCATTTTTGAGAAGAGTAACTGTTTCATTAAAGATTCCTTTTCTTTTAAATGTTCAGAAAGAGTTTGTTTAAGACGATCAATCTCGATAGACTATTCACATGGATCTGAAATGTTATCTTTACTTTTTAAATCAGAATTTTGTCCTTCTTTCAAAATTGTAACTTGTTCTTTATTTCTTTCAAGCTCAACAGTTAAAGTATTATTGACACTTTTATTGTCCAGATTTATCTTGGTACAATTATTTACTTGGGTTTTCAGTTGTTCAATCACAGATAATATCAGTGCATCTTGTTGTGCAGAGGAGTTAGAATTCTGAACAGCTGCCTGTTATGATTAAGTCACATACTGAGAATAAGGAATGATATTACTATCACTGGTTATTTCAGTCTTTGAATGGTTCACAACACTCGACTGTTCAGAAGACGGCATCACCTGCACAGCTTGATTAATCATATTGTTATCTACATTATCAGGATTGTGTACCTCGGCGAGAGCATCTGAACCATAATGAGATAAATTTGCCATGAGAGCAACTTTGGCAGTATTGAGTTCATCACAATCAGAGTCATATGCATCCAAATCATCGGCTTGATAAGCAGCATTGTGAGTAATGACAGTCTATGTGGCTTGACCTTCTGCAGTTCCTGGATCTGCCAAAAATGGTAGTTCCTCCTCATGTAGAATTTAACCATTTGCTTGAGCTTGTACCAGCAACACTTTATCCTTAAACCATGAATCATCCCGTTTCCTTTTAGGTTTAGTTCACTGTTTAGACATGTGTCCTTCCCCTTTACAGTTGTAACAAATAACAGTCCTTTGTTTCCTAGAATTGCTTCCACTTTCTCCTGGAGTATAGGTCCTACTTGTACCCGTAGCAAAAGAAATCTGCCTCCCCTGTACTAGTTGTAAAGTCACTCTTCCATCATTAATGGTAGCTTGTTGCCTAGGGTTTTTCGAATTCCTCAGCTGGTTGTTGGTGGTAGGATAGCGAGATGTGACGACAGCTGATAGGAAAGACATCATATGGTTGATGGCATCAATAGGATCGTCACCTTGCTAAAACACTATAACAGTTAGACCCGAGTCTAGTTGGGGAAATTCATGTTGTTGTTGTTGTTGGTTAACTGTGGGAGCATATTCCAATTAAGGGATGGATGATGGTGGAGAATAAATGTTGTGGTGAACTGATGATTGATAATCATTTAAGGGATAAGTGATTGAAAAAGGTGTTAATGATTGATTGTTTGAGTATTGTTGAGACTGATATGGTGATCCTTATTGTGGAGACTGATATAATGAAACTTGTGGTTGAAACTAAGAGTTTTTGTATGAGTTCTGATGAGTTTGATAAGGAGACTGGGTCATTTGATGGGTTACAACCAAAGCAAGCGGATCTGAGTTGCGTTCATGCATTAAACGAACTTCATTTGCATGAAATTCATGTTGTCCCAAGTAAGCATGAAGCTGATCAATGTTAGTTGTGTGAAAATCCCGAACCAGTTTGACATCAGTCATAAATTTGCTCCACTCAGGAGGAAGGGTATTCAAAAACTTGGTGTTTACTTGAAATTGTTCTAGTTTCATATTGTAGATGTTAATGTCATTGAGTAGCAGTGAAAATCTCAAGTAGAAATCACGTAGTGTTTCCCCTTCTTATAAGCAAACTTATCAAAATCATCATATAGTTTACACTCTCTTTCATGTTTCGTCAATGAAGTTCCTTGCATGAGAAGTTGAATTCTTTCCCAAAGTTCCTTGGCGATTCGATGATTGCTAACAAGTGCATAGACCTCTGGTAGTAATCCTTGGAGAATGATATTTGTTGCTTTGACATCACAATCAGCTTGAATTGCATCCACAGGAGTCAATTCAGAGTATTTTCTTGGTCTAGTCACACCATTTTCCTCAATTGTAGGCCAAATGAGTAGACCATTTTCAACGGATTCAAGGATCATTCGTCAATGTTGTCTATTCATCATGTATAGCTCCATTATGCTTTTCTAAGAATCGTACATATCTTTTTCCAACATAGGTGGACGATTGTCAGCACCCGAAAGAATCGCTTTGTCAGCAAGAGTCGTCATTGAGAAAGTCGATGATAAAAGATTACTGTTGGATCGAACAGTGATAGAAAGTAATTGTGTTTGAAGGTGTTGTCTTTTATGTGGTTTAAATCATGAAACTACACGGGATTTTACAATTCTTGACAAAACTAGGAAAATAAGTGAATGTTTCACGGGATTTTACAAGTCACAGAAATAAACCGTATAATTTTGAAATTTGAGTATTTCGGTTCTAACCAGAGGTAAGTTGTTCGGTTGACACTAAAACACAGTTGTTCGATTTACACTGAACTTTAGTTGTTCAGTTTACCCTACACTTTAGTTGTTCGGTATGCACTGGAGTTCAGTTGTTCGGTATACACTGAACTTCAGTTGTTCGGTTTACACTGGACTTCAGTTGTTTGATATACACTGGACTTCATTTGTTCGGTTTACCCTACACTTCAGTTGTTCGGTTCAGTTGTTCGGCTCCAACTAAACTTTAGTTGTTCGGTTTACCCTACACTTCAGTTGTTCGGTATACATTGAACTTAGTTGTTCGGTTTACACTGGCCTTCAGTTGTTCGGTATACACCGGACTTCAGTTGTTCGGTTTACCCTACACTTCAGTTGTTCGGTTTACCCTACACTTCAGTTGTTCGGTTTAGTTGTTCGGTTCCAACTAAACTTCAGTTGTTAGGTTCTAACTAGCTCGAAACTCAACTTTTAAAAACACAAACAAGACACCTTTTGTAGGATCCCGTAATCACTTCATAACATATATATCATACACGAATTTGATCTAGAAAAGAGAAAGGAGGTGAGTTGTTTTAGAGAGAGAAAGAAGAGAGAGAGAGAGATGAGAGAATTTTAGAAAAGGAAAAGATTTAGAAATGAACAACTAACTCTTTTCTAAATAGAAAAGAGTTTATATACCCCATCGCGTTAAATGACGCGCGGGATATTTAACTAGGACCCGGGCTCGGGTTTTGCTTGGGATTAAACCCGAAACATATACAAGATTAGATTAACTATCTAGCCCGTTTCCCGATATTATACTATTACAACATTAACTAATTAAATGACCGAGACTCAAATACATAATGAACGAAATTCATGTTCGACTCAATATTTTAAGGCTAACAATCTCCCCCAAAGTGAGTTCATTGATGACACTCCTTTATGAGATCAATGAGATTGCTTTTTTCGTTAAGCTCATGTGGTCTTGGTCTTTCTCTTTGTTCTTTGTTGTAGGCTTGTTCCTTCATGCTTTGCGATCTTGACTTTGAGCCTTTATCATTGTCTTTATCGTCTATGCTATCTTGCGATCTTATGTCTTTGACCAATATTCTCATACTATGCCTTATCTTGAAAGCTTCAAATCAGAGTTAGCGGAAGTCTTTGTCTTTAAATCTTGAGCTTTCTTGATAGATTGTCTTTGTAAAATGAGCATGAACATGTGGTAAAGAAATCGACTTTGGTTGATTGAGATACTGTCACCACCGTTTTAACCTGCAGGTTTACGTTTGTGATAATCGAGAAAATGCATTTGAAAATCAATCGACGTATTACTTGTAAAAGCGTTCTTTGTAAACACACGGGAATTTTATTTTAATCTTTTATCAAAATTCATTCAACCGTCAATTCATTTTACTGGACAAATCGTATATCCAAGTTGTCACAAGTTTGATTCATATAGAATCTTGCACTGTCACCTACAAGAGCTGTTTGATGTGGCTTAAGCAAGGATTTCCATCTTCATTGTGAATACTTATAGTATCACTCGGATGTTCTGGCAAATTCATATTGATATTACGTAGGACTCTGGATAACAGCTTGTGAACATGATGTGTTCAACAGTGTTTGTTAATGGAATGTGTTTCCTAATGAGATTTAGATGATTCTCTTGGCTCTAGACTCGATTAGTGCATTTTGGTTTTTAGTATTCGGAGGTGGAGCAGAATTGCCACCTATTCAATATAACGATTCGGATTAAGATGTCATTAGCTATCGTGTGTATCTCCGTGATAATGAGAATTTTCTGTTAAAGAGAACCCGAATGGCTTGGGAGAGGGTTGTGCATTGCATCACTGGGTCCATGATGTCATTTTCAATGTCAGCAATCAACTGTGATTCTGACAACTTATGTATTAGATCGGTTTTCTGCCTTATGTTGTGTGGAGGCTTCTTTGTTTAGACCTTCTATCCATACATTTCTTATTAATTCATCAAGCCTTAAGGTACCAAGACGTCATTACTAAACACCATGTTGTGATTGTTCCAGTGTTAACTCCAATCTTAGTCGGCATTATTCCCATATACATCATCTCCATCAACTAAGGACATGCTATTTCTTAAATTTGATTTATCTTTGGGTAGATCTCCGGTTTTGGTTGGAATCATAGGATTGATTCTTAAACCTAACCACCTATGGACTCAGGAATCGTGTGGAATTAAAGATGTTGTTGGGTTTTAAGATCAAACCATAAAAACTTTCTTATGTTCAGCAATTGAGTCGATTAGTCAATTTTAATTCATTTTCTTCCCCTTATTTTAAATAATTAAACACTTAGTTTTTAAAATAGGATCAATAGTATCTTCAGTAAAGCTATCTTGGACATCAGGAGTTTGATAGTTTCATCATATCGCTCTTGGAGCTTGTTTAATCCATACAAGCTTTCCTCTTTTTTTTTTAGAAGGTTAGATCTTTTTTAGATGGATTGGATCAACGAACCCTTTGGCTGAGCCAACATAAACCTCTCCTCAGGGACCATTAAGAAATGCTGTTTTCACGTCCATCTGATAGATTGGAAAAGACTTGTGTGCTGCGTATGGCAGAAAATCCGACTACTTCAAGCGAGCAACTGGTTGCAATAAGATTCTTCAAAATCACTTACCCTTTCCTGAGCATACCTTTAGCTAAAAGTCGTTGCTTTCGTCGAATACAGTTGATCTTTCATCCTTTTTGTTCTTCCATAACACTTTAGCTTTTTAATCATCTTGCCAAAGGGTTTGTCGACAAGTTCCCAGACTTTTTGTTGGTCGAACTGATGAAGTTTCATCCTGCATTGTTCGTAACAATGCAGAATCAGCCATTGCCTCCTTAATGTTCTTCGGTTCAACAATACTCACCGTGAGCACGAACATACACATTTCAGGATCTGTGGTAAATTGTTGTCTTGTTTGAACTGGCATGGTTGGATTTCCACGAACTTGTTCTAATGGATGATCTCTTGTCCATCGGTAATCTTGACTTTGTGGTACAAATGAATGAACATCGGTATTATCAATGTTGCGTGAGGAAGACTCACCAATTTCTTGTACCCGTCCATGTACAAAAAGGGATTGATAAATTCAGCTTCTTGAAATGATGCATTTGATGCTTGATCATTGTTGTTGTCCTCAGCATGACCGTGTATTGGATTGTAATATTCTTCAAGTAAAGGACTGAAGAGAAATTCTAACCCTTGTTGTGACGAATCTGTCGTCTTTGTTGTAGGAACAACATTTTGTCTTGGGGGCACGGGGTCAGAGTTGTATAATCTGAGCTTTTGTCCATTGAGGAACGAGGACCTGAGAGACTTTTTCAACAGACGTCTCTTGTGTGGTGGTGCGGGTCTAAACTGTTTATGTCAGCATCATTTCTTTGATTTCATCAATCTTGATATTGAATGGACTAAACTAATTGGCTGTTCTTTGTTGTAAAACACGACATCCTTCGACGAGTAGAATATGCCACATGAACATGGATCCCCTTTTTCTTTCATCTTATCCAGATTTTCCCCATCTCTAGTTATGTAACAAATGCAACCAAAGATGTGAAGATGTTTTATTGAAGGTTTCCTGTCATTAATGATGTGATATGCCGTCTTTCCATGAGTCGATATGATGATTGATTTGTTCTGAGTATAGCATGCGGTTGCAACTGCTTCAGCCCAAAATGATAATGGAAGCTTAGAAGCTGAAAGCATCGTTCGAGCAGCCTCAACAAGAGTGGGTTTGTCTTTTGACAACGCCGTTCTGTTCAGGTGTTCGAGGAGTGGAAGTCTGATGTTCAATGCCTTCTTCTTTGAAATAAGCATGAGTGTTCTTGTTCCATAGCACTCTGGCATCTGTCAGTACGGACAGTAATTACTTGGAGCTTGAAGGATTTGCGTTGACTTCATCGTAGAGGAAAGTCTTTGAGAACTTCTGGTGTTTCATCCTTGGATCGTAGAAAAAGAGTCCAAGTGTATCTTGAATAGTCATCAACAATCACCAAAATATATTTCTTCCCATTTATGCTTGCAACCCGCATTGGACCACACAAGTCCATGTGATGCAATACAGCCTTCCTTTAGACCTTGAACAACTTTTGACTTAATGAGCTTCTTTTTGCTTTACTCATTTCACAAGACGAACAAAGTTGATCCTTGACATATGTCAACTTAGGTAAGCCTGTCACAATATCTTTCTTTGATAGTAAGGTGATGTAATCGAAGTTAAGATGAGAAAGTCTTCGATGCCATAACCATGCTTGAGTTGGTGAAGCTTTAGCCATGAAACAGATTGGAGTTGATGAAGTTGTTTCGAGAGAATCTTGTGTAGAGATCAGATCCAGATTTACCTAGTTAGTAGAAATCATTTCCTGAAGTTCTCTCACAAAGCAAGTAGATTTCGAAAGCAACCTCCAAATCCGCATCACAGAATTGACCAACCGAGAAAAGATTGTGATTGAGGCCTTCGACGTAATAAACCCGTTTGATCGTGACATTTCCTTGAATCAGATCTCCATAACCAAGAATTGGAGCAAATTGATCATTTCCAAAATGAACAGTGGTACCCAATTTCTCCATAAATTTACACACAGCTTGTGATTGCCCGTCATGTGCTTTTGTACATCCCGAGTCAACATGAAAAGATGAGTTGCACAATCTGCAAGAGGAAATTAGATGACCGATGGAAATTGGACAAATTGGATCCTAAGGAATTTGATATCTTCAAGACATTAGTAATCTAGAGACAATGTCTATGTGAGACTAATACTTGTTGATTACATCCTCTTTACCTCGATTTTAGGCTTCCATATCTTTTTGGTCCTAAGAGGTTTTTATGTCATTTATTATCCTGAGGGACATCTCTTAGCTATCACCATTTCCATTTCCTGATTTGTATTATCATAAACTCCTTTATGGTAACTCTGTGATTTTTGAAAATAGTGGTAAACTATGCAACGTTTCTTATGGGGTGTTGCAACAGATTTGTTTGCTTTTCTCTTGGGTTTACTAGCACTAATAGGCACTACCTTAGGCTTCTTAGTTCTAGCGTTCACGTTATTGATAAGATTAGAAACACAAGCATCATGATTAGAATTACACAACACATTTTCACATTTCAGCACAAACAGCATTCACATTCGACGTTTGGAATTTAAACTGTGATTACATCGCCGTTACAGACTTTGTTTTTAGAAATATTAGAAATCTATGATGGTCTTTCTTCCTTTTTTTTAACTTCACTTGACTATTGTTTGGCATGACTTTCTTTAACTTGATAGCCTTAAGCTGTGGTCGTGCTAACACTAGTAGTGTGATTCTCTGAAGATTTGAGACAGTGAGGATTAGTATTCCTAGAAGATGAGGCAACTGCGGTTCTTGTTTTGTGTTGTCGGTTGTGGCAATTCTATACATTCCTGTTTAAGACATTCGAGCTGTATTCTGCTTGTTTAATGTTCTGAGGCAAATTTGTTGAGTGACTTGTTTTAAAAACCAAACATAGACACATTAGTTTTATTAACCGATGTTTCGGTTTGAAAACTTCTCATTTCAGGAGAATTTGAAAAAGGAGTCGGTTTTCCTAAAACTGATGGTTTTGGAATCCGTTGAGCATTTGGTTGTCGAACAACAGATGGTTTATCAAACTGAGTTTCCACAGACTTTCCTTTTGTTACCAGAATGAGTTTCTTTAACTCATTTATCACCATGTTCTTGTCTTGCATTTGAGCTTTCAAATCTTGTATTTCATGATATTGTTCACGTTCTTTTCGAAATACATTTGAAGCATTTTCTTTGCAAACTGGGTTGTTTTTCATCTGTTCTTTACAATGTTGTAAAGAAAGTTCAAGAGAAATCGAGTGTTTTTCAAGTTTAGAAAAACTTTTTAACAAATTATTATGAACTTCTTTGTTAACAGATTCAGTTCGTTTCGAAAGCTTTAGTGCAAGACATTCACATTCTTTGACTTTATGAAGATACATGCATTGTAATTCAGTATTAGCATTTAAATGAGACATAGAATGCAAATATGAACATGTAACATCTTTAGACACACACTCTTCGAGAAGTAGATCATATATGTTTGAAAAATCAGCCTTTTCTGATTCAAGTTCGTCAAGCTCCTTTTCAAGGGAATTAACGTACTCCAAATCGTCATTCATTTCTCTTTTTAGTTCATGAATAAAACAATGACTGTCCAGTATAGTTTTGTCTGAAAGAGGCATTAATAAGATTTTGATCAAAACTTCCATACTCTTAGCAGTTGGGTTAGGAAATGCACTACTAGTATGATTAGACCACGTTTGTTGACAAATTGTTCTAAAGTGATTGAAGTTGTTTGTCATTTCGTTATAAAGTAGTCTACTTTTACTAATGGATTTAGACATGGGTAGAAATCCAACGTTTTTAGCAATGTTTGGCTTTGTCCTAACAAACGTTTTTCTCCACATTGTCTTCCTAACTTCTTTAGCGCGTTCCAACTGATCAAGATAGGCTTTGGATGGTGGTTTGAAAGTTTCATAAAGACTGTTTTGATATGTGTAATTATATGGTTTCACTTTGTCTTTATCCAATTTTGATCTACTCTCCTTTTCAAGAGTCACTGTGTCTTCCCCATCGGGGCAAAATCTGTTTGCAGGATCAGAAGTATCATATGGGATCTCATACAAACGAGGCTTATCAGATTGAGCTTTCTTGAGGTACTTTGGATTAGCAAAGGTTGATCTACCATGATACGTTGCGCATTTGGGTGCTAACATGTGAATGGTCTGTATTGACTGATTGCGTTTATAAAGAATTTCATTTAAAAACTTTATTTGTTTGTCCATTTCAATCATCGTGTCAATGTCTTTTCCTTCCTTAACCTTTAAATCCGAAATAACCTTAGTTTTCTCTTTGAGCTGACCTTCAAATTGTGACCTAGTTAACAACTCTTTTAGAACTAGCCCTCATCATGTTTCTGAAGACAACTGAAATTTCAATAGTTTTTAGTTTTTAACACCCTCTTTTATGTCTTTCTTAACGAGCTAATAGTCCTAGAGTGTCCATTAACTTGTTTGAAGTATTTTATACTCACTCGTTAGGTCATTAAGGGCAGTGTACTTCTCAAGCTCAGTCTGTTTGGTCTGAAGTGCAATCAGAGAACTATCCCGACTGCTAGTAGCCTCCCTCAGAGCCCTACTAGACTCATCAAGGTTAGTTTTGCACTCCTTCAGTTCGTGAGTCAATGATGCGTTTGCTTTCTTTAATTGCTTTAAAGCTGTTTTGTTTTCCTCTGTATCAAGAGTCAAATACATTAAATTAGCAAGCGCACAATCTCTCAACAGATACAGTCGCTATTTTGATCAACCTGATTTATCATTAGTTACATATATTGATGAATCAGGAATGACATTGCTATCATCCTTCTCCAAAACATATGTGTCGTTAATGGATTCAGGTTGCTCAGAATGTCGTCTCACATTGGCAAACACATCATTTTCATCATGGTTTTGTACCTGTTCCAATGGCGTATCAGTTGAACTTGATTCCACAGGTGAGACCTCCTGGATCTTTGCCATGTAACTGTAGTGTGCTTCCAATTCCTGTTCATCAATCTCTTCATCCGTGTCCTCTAGCCAATCAGCTTGCTCAGCTTAAGTCGGAACACCTTGTTCAGGCTTGTTTTGCACTTCATCATCTTCTTCCTTGTGATACCCGTGGCCTTTAACACCGATTTGGCTCCAGCATTCCCTGGCATAGTGTCCAAATATCCTTGCAGTTAAAGCACTGTATCCCTGTCTTTTCACTAACTCAGGACTGCCTACTGTTTTCCCTAGCCCCAGCAACTGACACTGTCCATCGTGATTCCCAAACTAAGCCTAACTGACCGGCGTTGTTATAACCTTGGTGTGGTTCTTCAGTCTTGTTTCGTAGGAGTTTGAAGAAGTTCTAAGGTTGTTGTTGGAGTTTGTACCACTTCTTAAAATACTTAGCAGGAGTGCCAAGTTCTTTTGCATATCCTTATCCTCCGGAGCTTGTTCTGGATCACATTGATTATCACTGACTTCCTCAAAACTGACTCAGATTAGAGATAACTTGGTTGGCGATCTCTTTGGCCTTTTGTCGGTATAACGACTTGTCGTATGGAAGAAGATTGCTTTTATGATAGGTGCATTCCGATCATTGAGGTTACAGGGTGCCTCATAGTAGTTATCTGAATATGGTTGAGCAGCCGCAAGAAGTGCTAATGGATTTGCACTTCTGGCTAATCTCTCAGAACGGATATCATTAACTTCGTTTTGAAACTGCTTCAGAATGTCAAACAGCTTGTGATATGAGACCGTGTCCTATTTCTTGAACTCTAGCTTGACAACTGTCACAATCTGACCAATCTGGTTGAAGTTGTTGAAGAAATTGAACATTTACTTGCATTGGTGAAACTTGCAAGTTGTTCCTTGTCAACTCATTCACCAGTTTATAAAATCGGGAGTAATAAGACTCCATGGATTCTCCATCTCTAGAAGTAAACTTCCCAAATTCCCAGAATAGATTGGTCTTCACATCTTGTACGTTCAGCGATTCCCCTTGTTGTAGTCTTTCAATGGCTAGTCCAACATCTCCTTAGCTGTTGTTTACAAATGCAATCAACAGTTGAGTAAATTTCATCCCCAATACCAGTCAAATCAAGAAGAATAGCTTCCTTTTCAGCGTTGAAAGTAAAGTTTGTTCTCTGCTGTCATTTGTGTATTGTCACTACTTCTTCATGTTCACTACTGGTAGAATGGTTCTCTGCTGCTCAACTGCTGCAATGAGTAGTTCGTAGTAAATAATGGACCGGTCAAAAGATGCACTTTCCTCAGATATCCACCATTCGTTTATAGGTCAAGGTATCGTAGAAAACGACGAAAGCCACTAGAGAATATCTCCCTAGTCAAAGCATCGTGAGTAGACGCTCATTTTGAACCAGCTGCCATTATATTGTTATGGCATTTGGACTATCTGAGGAGGATGTATTTACTGGAGTAGACATGATGAATGATTAGTTATTTGTTATGAAGTGTGAAAGATTTTGTTGGATCTTAAGTGGATATGAGATGTGAATTGATGTTGTAGTGAATGCAATTACCCGTTCACATAGTGGAATTACACTTCTATTATTAAAACCGAGTAAATGAATTAACGGGATTTTACAGAATCAATAGAAACCGTGAATGATTATGCGAACAGCGGCCAAAATTCAGAAAAAACTATAAAATGTCAAAAAATCACTGAAAACAAGTCTTTTTGGCCATGAAAAATACTTAAACCTGCCAAAGGGTGGTTACAGCGTGATCCGTCACGTTTTTCTCTTCGATTTGAGAGCTCACGGGCCTGAAACGGAGTTACGGATCAAAAGTTATGGCCGTTTTACTGAAACCCTTTTCGTCACGCAAAATTTCAAAAAAAATTTCGTTCGGTCCAAAAAAAATTTGCTCGTTCGATCAAAAGTTCCGCTCGTTCGATCACCCCATCCGTTCGATTCGCGATGATCGTTCGATTCCGCGTCGTTCAGATCGCAGTCGTTCGATCGCCTCGTTCTAATCGATCACGTTTGTTCGGTCCGCTCGTTCGATCGTCTAGTTCGGTCCGCTCGTTCGATTGTAACGTTTTTCCACTCGTTCGATCAATACGTTTTTCCACTCGTTCGATCGATACGTTTTTCCACTCGTTCGATCGATACGTTTTTCCACTCGTTCGATCGTAACGTATTTTCTTCACTTTTTTTTTCGTTCTTTCTCTTCTTGTTCACCAACCCGGCGTTTCCAACAACAAAAGAGCCAACAAAAAAGTATTTATGCCGAGTGAATGAATCAAACCTAGCTCCGAAATCAATATGCTTACCACACCAAAAAAAAAACCAGGACCCCGCTAACCACCCGAGGCGATTGATACCAATTGTAGGAACCCGTTAATGCTTCCACTTCATAACCCGATACACGAATCCAAGAAAAGAGAGGGAGAGAGAGACGAAATGTAGAGAGAGAGAGAGATGAGAGAGTTGAGAGAAAATAGAAATTTAGATATATGAAAAAGATAAAAACTTGAAAGGTCTAAACAGTCTCAAAGGCAACATGGGTGACAAACAGGTTTAACAAGGTGAATCAACCTGCAATCCTTACCCAAAAGCGTTACACCAACAAGGGCGACAAAATCATATATACGCATCCATAGCGATGGAATAGACATACATGATTGAAATCAAATCCCTTATTCGAGCAAAACCAATGGTTATGATGTAGAACGATATAGGGTAGGATAAGATATGGGATACACAATCATTGTTGTTAAATAAAAACACGAAACAAATAGTCTAAAGTAATCTAAGGTTGTCATAACTAGCTAATGTCTATCCATAAGTCCAAGAGTCTAAGCCCGAAAATCTGATCTTTAATAATGGGCTACTAGCTCCATTCTTCACAATCATTAAGATGGCTTATAGTTGCACCATCTTTACATTTTTTTGCACATGGATGGCTTATAGTTGCACCATCATTTCTTTTGAATATATAAATGCTACAGGAGTTTATATCTTTTTATTATTTGCCTTGCAGCATTTGATATAATACATACATCCCCCCACTTGAGATAAACTATATCGAAAGTGATGATACAAGAGGGTCTTTATAGATCATTAATGATAGGTCTTCCACGAATGCATAAAATTTCTAAACCCATTTCTCCGAACCATGGACTTAAGTAGCCAGAGATTTCAACACAAATAAAATAAAGACTACAGGGTAGGCTAAGGCGAAATGGTGTAACAAAACATATAGGGTTTAAACATGGATAGGCTCAACAAGGTGATCTAGGGGTATCTTGCACTAACATTGAGTGCAACAAAGGGTTTTTACATAGAGAGGTCGATAAGTTAGTGTGACAGGTCGATAGACACACACATATAGGCTTTTTGGGTTATTTCCTAAGATGTTGCCTTCTTGAACTGTCTATTCCAACTAATCAATTAGGTCTCGAAAAGATGTATAGGCCAAGTTCTAAAGTCTACAATACTACCGGCACACTCATATATTTGGTGGATTTTTGTATAATAGATGAAAATGGAATAGTAGGCTTATCCACACCAATTGAATTAAAGGGTTATAGTGCGCTCGACAATGATTAATTCTAGTTCATTAAGAAAAACATGTAAAAATTTAAAATTGGCACCATTTTTCAAAAAAAACTAGAAAATCGAAGGCAAATATTAGTCAGGTGATAATTCTACTCCTATCCCCCACTTGGTTTGTACAATGTCCCTATTGTACATTAAGGAAATGAAAATTAAAGATAAGAGTAGAATTAGAACGAAAGACTCCCCTAGATTTGCTCGGTATGATGAAGAGACATCATGCTCTAAGCCATGCTCCAAGTCTGCTTCCTTGAGCAACATCCATAATCACAAATATCCCATCATCATCTTCGGCATGGTATCCAACTAATCCGGATTTGAAATGCTTTCTTGTAGCCAAGCTTCATCCTAGCATTACTCCACATACTTCAACCTGTATAGCTGCAAGAAAACTAATACCAAAAGCATAGGTCCGGCAAAAAGAAAGAAAGATACCAAAATGTACAAGATAGAAATACAATCCTAACTTACTTTCGTAGGAATCACGGTTGCATTTAGCGTATGCAGCAAGCCTTTTAAACCACTTGGTGGCCCAAGTGGACGAGTGAAGTCTCGTGAGGGTTTCCAGAGAACATACCCACAAAGTTCATTTACCAATATACACGGTTTTGTAAAGTGTTGATCCCATTTTAATAGATCGAATTCCTTAAGCTTGTTTAAGGTTTAGTTATATTAGATAAATCTAACACAACTATAACACAACTATGGTAAAAGCTTTGTTTGAATGTATTAAAGATTATGCGGAATCTAATCTTTAATATTAAGAAGAATTATCAATAATAATATAAATACTCTCAAAGTATTAGGGTTATAAATACCTTGAAGCTATGAAAGATTGATAAAAGACGTATCAAACTCTATGCCTTAGGACCTCCTTTTATACACCAAGGAGTCCTACTCGGCTTACAATACTTTCCTAAGTATATAAAATCTTTTCTATAAATAACTAATACATATCAAGTAAGCAGTACTAACAAACAGTTTTAACTTACACTAGCAGTACTAACTTAACACTAGCAGTACTAACTACTTAGAATATTTTCTTGAGCGGTAGTAATTCTTCAGCAGTATTAACTTCAAGCAATCTTTGTACTAGCAGTATTAACTTTTACTAGCAGCATTAACTTTTGTACCAAAAGCATTAACCACTTAGCATATTTTCTTTGAAGTTCATGAGCGGCACTAAATTCATCAGAGCAGTATTAAAATAAACTTGAGCAGCAGTAATTCCAATAGCATCAAGAAGACTTTTAATCCTAACAATCCTCCCCTAAACTTGATATTCTTCTTTAAAATCATCAAGAATTAAGTTCAGTACCATTTAAGAGATATTATAAGATATTAAGGAAAAGAAATGTTATTATCTTATATTATTGGCTTTTTTAAAGCCTGTTAGGGTTTAATCCTTGGTCAATAAAAAGGATCCCTCACTATAGATAGAGATATCAGTTCAATATACATCTCATACAACATATCTCATAGTTTAGTAAATCTGTAATCACTCAAAGCAGATTAATAGAAATCATTATTAGTTTTTCATTGTTCTTCTTAATACTATTGTGTAGATTCCGCATATACAATTAGTATTCATAGTCAGTGTTTCTATATAGTCAATCTGTATTTATACAAGTTGGCTATCACCCTTAGCAGGCTGCAAAGATCTATTCAGTTTGGGACTCACAAGTGGTATCAGAGCCTGTGAGAAACTCTGAGTAAGAAGAACAAACAAATCCAGTTATACATCTCCATCCTACAAAACTAAACATGTCTGGATCACAAGATGAAATTCCACCACCACCACCACCATCATCATCACAAACACCAACACAACAAACTCCTCATACTGTATCAACCATCAAACTTCCTATTCTCAAAAAGGGAGAATACGATATATGGGCCATGAAAATGGAACATTATTTGGCCCATACAGACTATCCAATCTGGGAAGTTATACAAAATGGGAATGGTCCTGTATCAATCACCACAGATACACAAGGACAAATCAAGGTTCTGCCTCCAAGAACTGCAGAAGAAATTGTAGCCAGAGAAAGAGAAAGAAAAGCAAGGACCACTTTGCTTATGGCTCTACCAGAAGATCATCTTGCTAAATTTCATAAGATGACTGATGCAAAAGAGATGTGGGATGCCATCAAATCCAGATTTGGTGGAAATGACGAATCAAAGAAGATGCAGAAGTATATCTTAAAGCAACAGTTTGAAGGATTCTCTGTATCAAACTCAGAAGGGCTTCATAAAGGCTATGACAGGTTCCAAAGTCTTCTGAGTCAATTAGAGATTCATGGAGCAGGTGTATCCACTGAGGATGAAAATCAGAAATTCCTTAGATCTCTACCTTCGGCCTGGTCTCAAGTTTCCTTAATTATGAGGACCAAACCAGGAGTAGACAGTCTCAGCTTTGATGATCTGTATAATAATCTAAGAGTCTTTGAGAATGATGTAAAAGGCTCTACTACATCATCCTCTAGCACGCAAAATGTAGCATTTGTCTCTGAGAACACCAGCAGTACTAATGATGTTAGTACAGCTTATAGTGTTTCTAATGCTTCTGGTCAAAACCCACAGTGTGAACAAACTTCATCATACTCCTTGCTTGCTAATCAATCAAGTTGCCCTCAACTAGATCATGAGGATTTGGAACAGCTTGATGAATATGACTTAGAAGAAATGGACTTGAAATGGCAGGTGGCCATGATTTCGATGAGAATGAAGAAGTTCTACAAAAATACTGGTAAAAAGCTACAATTTGATGCAAAGGAACCAGTTGGTTTTGATAAAACCAAAGTCGAATGCTATAATTGCCACAAGTCAGGCCATTTTGCTAGAGAGTGTAGAACCAAGGGAAATCAAGATAGTAGGAGAAGAGATGCATGGAACTCTGGCAATAAGGATGGGAGAAGATCTGGTAAGCAGGAAGACTCTAAAGCATTGGTGACCACTGATGGAGAAGGTCTAGATTGGACCAATCACTCAGAAGAAGAAAAAGATTATGCTTTGATGGCTTGCAACAGCTTAGGGTCAGACACAGAGGTAACTTCCTGTTCAAATGAGTGTAAAGAGTCT